>BATV01046289.1:0-12825 GCA_000512025.1 Fragaria nipponica
TATAAAATCATGTTTTTCAACAAATGTAAAAGGCAATTCAGCTCTAATGATAAAATCTACAATTTCTTTCCTAGCCACGTTTTTATCATACTGGAAATTTGTTACCTTTTCAATAGCATTTATAGCTAACTACATTTTGCTTTCTAATGTCCTCATTTTGACCATTTGCACTAGCATGCTTCTTAATATGTCGTTTCAAATGAGTTGTTCCATTAGTCCCCCCACGAGAAAGCAATTCACCACAAATACCACACTTAGCTTTCGGTAATTTTATGTTGTCATCCATTTTTTCAACCTTCTCAAAAATATTCCAAACATCACTCGTTTGTCTAATAGTTCTTGGGGGAACCGAGGATGTTTCCTCAGTTTCCTCATTAACAGTAGTCATTTCAGATTGAAACAATTAACTAAACTGATCCCAAGACCTAATAAACTAAAAACAGTCAAGCACCAGTAATAGTTTTCAATTCCTAAAGCGGTCAAGCACCAGTAAACCAAAAACAGTCAAGCACCAGTAAACCAAAAACAATCGACAAACATAATAAATCATCAAAGTTTAGAGTTACTTGAAGTTATATTGAGCGGCGACGACGATCCTCCCCATCTTCAATGGACGATCCAGCAATCGACGATTCTCAATGGAATTCAATCGGGTGACCAAGTGCGGGATCAGTGTCTGCAATCAATAAAAGTTTTACCTGAATGAATCGACGACAAGCCAGCAAAAGTTTATCAAAATCAATTGAAAGAGAAAAGCAACAGGAAAACTCACCCCCTTCACAAGCACCAATCCTGCCCTCAACCTTGATCGACGATCCGACAATCGACGACGTCCTGGAATTCATGATCCGGCAATCGACGATGATCCGGCAATCGGCTTCGGCAATCCAGAGGTTTCGACTTTCGGCAATCGGCTTCAAGAAAAAGGTAGGGTAATACAGAGAGAGGTTTTTTGGGGAATTTGGGAGGCTAGATCAGAGAGGTTTTTTGTATCTGGCTGGGTCGATAAGAAAAAGGTTTCGGCAATATGGTATTTATCATCTTCAAGCTAACGTTAATATTTGTTTGTACAATAGATAAGAAGAGAGATTGGATTGTTTGTATCTAACGTTAATAAATTAGTGTATGCTGGGTAATAAGAGAGACTGTGGTGTGGACTGTGGACTGTGGCTGTGGGTGTGGTGACACTGTGACAGTCAAACAGTCACTGAAAGTCAACGGGCTTTAAGGGCCGGGCTGAGAGGGTCGGGCCGGGCCAAAGCCATGCGGGCTTCAATGGGCCGGGCCTAGGCTTCAAACTATCGACCTTTACCCTGCCTTATTATGCCCTAAGGGCCGGGCTTGAATGAACTTTTTTGCGGACCGGGCCGGGCTTTGGCCCTTCGGGTCACGGGCCAAATGATGACACCTAGGTGTTGGCGTGTTGCCAAATTCTTTGAATGATTTATGTGATTTTCAGGCCCAACCCAAAGGGCACATGACGATCAACTTTCTTAGCTGAGTACGTTGAACGAATGGTCTGTTTAAAACTTTAAATCTCCAACCAGACTTTATACAAATATAATTCTCATCATAACAACAGAAGAATAGTCCTTGTACTTGCCGGACTAGGTAATGATCAATGCCTACAATGCTTAAGCTTCCTACATTCCTACCTTGCATGGACTTCTGAAATAGTTAGAGTCGAGTCAATTGTAGAGTAATGTCTTTGCCTGTTTGAAGATGAATCTGCATCAGTGGAACTTAGCTGGCTCCAAAATGCAGGTTCTTTAGGAAGAGGCAGAGGAATTGATTGATTGCTTAGCATCGAAGCCACGTCCGACATGTTTGGTCGATCCATGGCTCTTTCTTGGACGCACAGAAGACCCATCTGAATGCACCTCATAACTTCACTGCTTGAACAAGATGCAACCAATGCTGAATCTACCAATTCCATGCTCTTGCCTTCATTCCATAAATTCCAGGCCTGAAGTACGTGTAACAAAACAATTTCACAAATCTTGTTAAGTAGCAGAAAATTAAACAATGCACAGCACTTAAAAATGTAGAAAAAATGATTGCGATTTCTTGCTTACGTTGCCAAGTAAGTTTAGACTATCTTGATCAGACTCAAAAAATGGAATGTTCTTCTTCCCACTAATGATCTCTAATATGATCACCCCGAAGCTAAATACGTCTGATTTGTCAGAAAATAGGCCTCCCATGGCATATTCTGGAGACATGTAACCACTGAGAATCATAGACTATGCATTAGAAACTAAATCAAATTAAAGAAGAGCATACAAGAAGTACATGCAGCTAAACAGTCTACTTACAATGTACCAACAACCCGGTTTGTTTTTCCTCTAGTGACATTGTCCGCGAAAATCCTTGCCATGCCAAAATCAGAAATTTTAGGGTTCATGTCACTGTCCAGCAGAATATTGCTGGTCTTTAGATCGCGGTGAATGATTCGTAATCTGGAGTATTTGTGAAGATATAGAAGACCTTGAGAAATCCCTTCTATAATGTTCATGCGCTTTTTCCAATCCAAAAGCGCCCGTTTGACAGAATCTGCACCCAATTGATGAACAAAGATAAGATTGATGCATGTAAGAAAGAGAGCACGATATTTAGGACATGCACATGAACATGTTCAAAGCCTAAAAAGAGAATTTAGCATACCAAATATGAAGGAATCTAAGCTTTTGTTGGGCATATACTCGTAAACTAGTATACTTTCTTCTCCTTCGATGCAGCACCCCAAAATCCTAACCAGGTTCCTGTGTTGGAGCTTACAAATGACTAAGACCTCGTTTTTGAACTCCTCCAACCCTTGCCTTGATAATTCGGACAACCTTTTCACTGCAATATCCTGTCCTTCCAATAGCTTCCCCTGCATTGTCACAATATACATAAGCTTAGGATCATTGAGAAACTGTATGGTAAATATGTGATACGAACTTGTACGTTCACCAAACAATATGCCAGCAGAAACACACAAAGTTGATGAAACACGTACGTTTCGAGTCTCCAAATTGATGCATTACCTTGTAGACAGGCCCGAATCCACCTTCCCCGAGTTTATTAGCCTTTGCAAAGTCATCTGTTGCAGTTTGTAAGGCAGAGAAAGTAAAGAATGGAAGTTCTTGATCCTTCTGTGATCTGCTTAATTCCATCATATTTGCAACCCTAGCTGGATCAAACTGAATTGGTGACGCATTAGTGGAGCCAATCTGGAACAATCTCACTTCATCCGAAATGACAATCCCTTCTCGCCTACTTCCTGTTACATCATGGCAACAAATACACGTTACACAAATTTCCTGTATACAAATTTCTGATCTAACCGAAAAATCGATTAGTGTACGTAGAACATGAAGCTTAAATATTGAACTCAAGAATATGTTCCAACTCAAACCTTTAGGTCCTCTTCTCCAACGAAGATAGCAGAATAAGAATATTGATATAAGAGCCGAGAGGAACACCACCAGGAGCATGACAGTCAACCACCTTTTCCACTTCTTACCACCTGAAGAATGGAAACAATGCAACCATTTCTGCCGTAGTAAGTTTTGAAATAATTTGTTCATGCACAAGAAAGGTCAAGTAATAACTCGCAGTACTGGAAAATATAAGAAATTAACTAGAGCTAGTTTTACTCGTATAAATTAATATCTATATTTTGGTTTCACTGTTTCAGTGAATTCTTCAAAAACTGTAAGTCTTGACCTAGTTTGGGTTGACTGGACCATTTCTTATTTACAAGAGCACACAATATGCAACTCGAACCAGCGTTATAATATTGAAAGGCCTCCATCATGCTGCGTTGTATTTTCTGATAGAAATATAGAAATATAGAATAGATAACTGCGGCTACGCTATTGAACAAGAATACACACACATGTATGTTCATGTCTGATAAATCATATATATTCTCGTCGCAATATTTATTCATAGTCGTCGCATATAAAACAGATATTCATTCACGTAAGGTCAAACAATTGCAAACTAAGCAAGGGCACATATATAACACCTTCACTATATATAAAGAACATGATTCTTTGACCAAAATATATATGCACACCAAGATAAGATATAAATTCATTAATCTATCGTCACCATTATTAGATCCCTAGAAAATGATTGCATTTGATATATAAAAATCTCATTTCGCTGCTCTATGTCAAAATAAGAATGTAGACCTAGTAAAATATAGGTATCTTCTGTTAACGCGTGATATAGTTGATATTTAAAATCTCATAATTAACATAACATGATAGACTATTCGATAGTTCAGAGCATAACATATGTTATATCCTTTAATCATATCAATCCGCAACTTTTTTGAAATGATGCATCCGAACCGATACGTTTTGGCCGTGAATCTCCATTCAGATTCCAATAGATGATTTTCAGTTTTAAACTAAAAGAAAAATTCCAAATTAAAATCGTTTCAATTATTGGTCCGTGATTTTGAAGAGATTGAAGTATTTACTTACCACTTGTATTTGCAGAACCACGGAAGTAAATAGTTCCTCCCCCTTTCTCCATAATCTTCATCAACTCCTGTTGACTCCCATAATAAAGATGACAAACCGGTAGATCACTCTGAAATGAAACATAAGCACTACAAGAACAATTGCTCTTGCACAACGTCTCACAATCACTAGGGCCTATATCAATTGATTCAACCTTAACCGTCGATGGCAACGAACCATTCTTCTCGTTAAACGTATTGCCACACATAGGCGGTAGAGAAGTCAAGCATTTTCCAGTGTTACCACCACTCGAATCTTCACACAGAGCATGACTTATATAACTAATCTTCCCATTCACCATGAAGTACTGGTCCAGGTTTCCTGTTGAAGCCATTACAAACCACATGAGGTCATACTTCTTGCTGTGGCTAAAACTGTAGTAGGCTTCACTTCCATTAATGGACTTGAAGCTAAAGTTGTACTCATTGTTTGCGGTTGTGTTCTGGAAAATGAACCGGAGATCATGTCCGTCCCAGAAAGCAATATGCATTTGGAGTCCATCTCCTCGCCAGACATCAATTTTAGTGAAGTCGATTCTGTCCACTGATAAGGTGAAGAGGCCACGACTAGGGCTTTGGGGGCTTGCCCAGGAAGTGAGAATCTGAAAGCTTTGTTGTGTTGTTGTGTTTAGGCCAAACAACCCAATTTTCATCCCCGGAAGATATGTATCAGTTGGTACATCGAAACTTTGCCATGTAATGTTACCTGCAATCCCCTTGGATCAATGATTTTGCTGACAAATAGTTTGGAATTGCGAAGCGAATTAAAGATGAGATATATAATATATCGAAGTCTCAGGAATAAAATTTTGTGCTACGTACGTACCAGTATCTTCATCCTTAAGCACAAGATTTCCGGTATCAAGAAGTGTTGCACTCGTGTTGGTGGTGGCGGCAACGTTTCCCGAGTTGACTATGAGCTGCAGTTGTCGCCTGTCGGATATAACCAGATTCCCTGACCGGATTTGGAGCACGCCGGACGAGTCCAATATAGGTATTTCACGGTAGGCAACCCAAACAACTCTCTCTGAATCAGCTCTCAACCATATACCTAGATAGTGATTACCTGAAGAGCTATCGACGAAGAAGCCGAGGACGAAAACTCCGCCGGCAGAAACCAGAGTTTGGTTGTCTCTCAGCGAGTCTGAAGCTGTGAGCGTGTCCGTCATCGCATGGCATGGAAATGGAAACAAGCTTGAGAACAATATCGAGCAAATAATAAGAGGAAGAGCCATTGCCTTTTGGAGTGTCCGAGCTAGCTAGAAATCAACTGATCAAGATAGAGGTGAAGAAGAAGACCCTGCAAGCTAGCTAGTTTTTCTTTTTGTTACTACTCTAGCTCTATATACAAATTGCCCAACGGGTAGTCAACTATGTACTTAAGGGTTCATTATTCTGGAATGAAAGAATAGAGAATGTATATAAGTCGGCTAGCTAGACAGCTATATATAGAACCAGGTATTTGATTTTCAAGGGAATCAAAATTATTGTTGTGTAAAATATATATGGTTTCCGGACTAATTCAAATTTTATTTTGTTGGTCAAACAAAACCCCTCTCTAGCTAGCTAGCTTGAAGCCTTGAAGGTTGCCGAATATATATAGGAAGATTGTAAGATGGTTCTATCAGTTATGTCTGCTAAATATTGGTCAACCCTTCCTCAAAAGCAAGCATGCATATATATCTTCTAACAATTTATAATTTGAGAGAAAACATGCAAATTAAATGAAAACTACATATATATGAAGTAGAAAATATAAAGTGTTTGATATAACAAGGTATATACCAACATAAAACTTGAAAAACTTTAAGCAAGCTACTCCGATCCTAAGACTCGTATTTGTTTCACTTTCATATGCAATACATATTCGGATCAAATCAAGAAACAGGATTAAGGCCATTTCTTCTCTTCTTCTTTTTTGTTTTTTTGTTTTTTGTTTCAGATAAAAAGTTTTGGCTCCATCCAAAACAATTCAAATTTATTCTATCTCGCTATGTATGATGAACCTTATCATGATCCTATATTATCAAGAAGCATTTTTATTTGAGTCAAAGTATTATCAAGAAGTTAGTTTCATAATTTCAAATTATATCCTCTTTGTAAACAAAAAAAAAAACAAAAAAAAAAATCTATTCTCTTGGTCTCCCTCACACATGATCATTAACACACAGCCCAGCCCAAGTTATCACATCAACCCTAGCCCAAACGTGGTCCAGTCTACAACCCTAAAATTACACACTTCCCGCTTGTGATTTAAAATCCCGCCCTTCCGATTAACGTCCCTCCTCCTAAAGAAGCCAGAAAATAAAATAAAAATAAAAAAGTAAAAAAAATAAAAACCTGATTTTCACATTCTAAAAAACAAAAATTCTCATTTTTGTAGTCATCAGTTGCAGACCAAAAAACCCTAAAATTACACACTTCCCGCTTGTGATTTAAAATCCCGCCCTTCCGATTAACGTCCCTCCTTCTAAAGAAGCCAGAAAATAAAATAAAATAAATAAAAATAAAAAATAAAAACCTGATTTTCACATTCTAAAAAACAAAAATTCTCATTTTTGTAGTCATCAGTTGCAGACCAAAATGCAATCGGTTAGGGTTTCACACCATGGATTCTCCTGATTTCACTAAATCCAGACCCACCGCCTCTCCCTCTTCCCACTCTCCTCCTGTTCATGTAATCTTTCCTCCTCAATTTCACTTCAATTTCCTCTTTCGCTTTTGGATTTGATTCCAATTTATGCCCTGTGCTGCAGATCTTTCTTTTGGTTTTCGATTTGTGACTGTGATGATTTTGCAATCGAGTGACTGGGTTTCAGTTTAATTCTGCATTTAAGTGTCCTGTGGTGTGTGGAGTAGTTCAGTTTGTACTTTTGTAGTGATTTAAGGGTTTATAATTGAGTAATTGGTGAGCAGATGATTGAGTTTTTGATAATTTTGAGTTTCGTTATACAAATCTTCCATCATAACATTCATATATGTGAGTGCTTTTAGTGATTGCAATACTCATTTTCCTTTTATATCATGTAGAGAGGGCAGTAGTTTAGGAACTTGCTATGTCACCGGTTTAAATGAATGATGGGAATATTCGTTACCGGAGCTTAAATGACTGCCTTATCTGCACATCTGTTTATTTGTTGGTGTAGAGAAGTGTCTTATTGTTGAATTTGTTATTCGCAAATGAACTTGGTTTCAGGAGTCGCCTGTGTTTAGTTATATCAACAATCTGTCCCCAATAAAGACTGTGAAGGCTACACATATAGCACCAGGCTTCCCTGGACTCAGTTCTCCTCCTCTTGTGTTTACATCCCCGCGAGTAAATCCATACAGCGAAACGAGTTTCCTGAAGAGGTCTGAGGTTCCTTGAGTTTTGTTTCTAGTTTTCTTGTGTTTGATCGTATTGAGTGATTTGTGTTTGCTTGGTATCTAAAACGTTAGAAGTCTGCGATTCTCATCAGGGGGTCTCAACAATCAGAATTATCCGGTGCAGGAATACCTAAAGCTCATGATAAAGGTCCAGTCGATCCTGTGAAGCCTTTGACACAATTGCGGTTGGGATTCATTACCGACACTAGACACTGCAAGACTAAGAATTGTGTCGAAACTCATCAGTGTAGCTCCTCAGAGTTTGTAGATGAATTCTTGGCTGATTCCACTGATGTGGACTGTGTAAATTCTGATCAATCAGTCAATCCATGTTTGGAACATTCTAGCAGTGCGCTGGAGCAATCAGGAAATGACTTAATCAAGTCCAATGAACTCACATTAACACTCGGCAACAGAAATGATGATACAACCAACTCAACAACAGAACCTCAGGCACCTTTTATGATATCTGAGCAGGCTCACGAGTACATTCAAGGAAAGCAAACATTGATTGCAAAGTCAACAAGGAATGAAAAGCAAAGGAATGATGAATTGTCATTTAACGAATACAGGAATATTGATACTGGTTTATCTGTCAATAATGCTTTCAGGAGAGAATATAACCAAGACTTGCATGATCGGGTAATTGTTGATTCTTCCTTTTACATTACAATAAAAGCAAAATGTGACAGGAGCTACTTTATTTGATTAAAAATGATATGGCTGTTCACATGCCTTTTCTTACATGTAATCACTACTTTTTTACAGGTTCTAAGAGGTGAACTTCAGGATGATTATGATTACAGCCCTCAATCTCTAGCTGGAGCTTTGCATATTGGTCACGTGTATGAAGATGATGAAGCTGGTTCAATTCCAACTAGACTGGTTGAAAACGCTGTAATGCATGCTTCTAAGGTATGACAATACCCTTGAATGCACCAACTTGCGGTCTCTGATGTACCGCTTTTTTGGATTCAATTTTTATTGAACACGTCTTTTTCTCTATAATCTTTTAAAAGAATGTCAAGATGTTTTTCTAGTTAGCATGATTCCTGCATTATCCTTATTTCCTTTCTTTCATTTATTTGATTGCTTTAAGTATTATTCCATCAGTTTATGCAAGTAAGGCCGGGTGGATTTATTTGGTATGATAAGAATGTTTTTCATATTACATCATTGCCACCATAGGGCCTGCAAAAGGAGCACGCCTTTCCTTTTCATTATGGCGTCATGCTTGGATTTGTCTTTATACTAGAATAATTATAAAATCAATTAGGCAAGTAATAACCAATGTGGCATGCAGAGACGTTGCCTTCGGTTTGAAGAGGCTCCTCGTACTAGTGGTAAAGCGGATGGTTCTTTGAGTTTTTCAGAGAAGGTTAGCAGTTCAGAACCACCTACCCGCACTATAGAAACAGAGATGGTTGGATCATCTTTTGTAGACCTAAGTGCAACTTGTACGAAGAGACAGACGGAAGCCTCATTGCCACCTCGGAGTACTGGAAAACCTCATTTAAGCGTTTCCAAACCATCCGGTATTGGCTTGCATTTAAACAGTATAGTCAATGCTGCATCTCTGGTTCGTGGTGCAACAACCATAAAATTAGCAGACCGCAACATGGGTGTGCAAGTTATGAAGTCGGCATCTATTAGTGTAAGACGCTGTCCTAATTCGTTGAATATGGTTGAGAAAGATTCTGCTGGTGCAGTAGACTGGAGGAATGAAACTGAGAGTTCAGTTGCTGCAAGCTCTGCCACTACCCAGTCTCCCCACTCTATGGAGTTTGAGCATCATGGGTCTATACAGGAGATTAGGATATCTGATTCTCACAGTATAGACAGTTACGAAGAGTGCAACCAATTGAGTTCAAACAAGAAGAGGTCTGTGTCATGTTTTTTCATATGGTGTATACAATTCTTTCTTTGTTTTTGACTGTGGTATTAACATGTTTTAGTGTTTGAGACTCCAGGAAAAGAGCACCGAGGAATATTGAGAGTGATGGCTGTAAGCGCTGCAACTGCAAAAAGACCAAATGTTTAAAACTGTAGGTTGATCCACTTTTTTCCCAAGTAAATCTATTAGTGCACATCTGTATGTCACTTGGTAATACACTTTGTTTCTCTGTTGCAGTTATTGTGATTGTTTTTCTGCTGGAATCTATTGTGACACAACTTGTGCTTGCCAAGAGTGCTTTAACAAACCCGAGTATGAAGATACGGTTCTTGAGACAAGACAAATAATAGAATCCCGTAACCCTCTTGCATTTGCTCCCAAGGTTGTTGAGCGTGTAAGTGAGTTTCCACTATTATATATGGTATCAAATGCTTTCACTTACTAATTACTTTATTCCTTCTTTAGAAATTTGATTTTAAGTGTGGATAACAGGAAGTTGAGAATCAATTCACACCAGCCTCGGCAAGACATAAAAGAGGGTGCAATTGCAAAAAATCAATGTGTCTGAAAAAATATTGTGAATGTTATCAGGTCCAGAATATTGTTTCCATAGTATTATGCTTCATATTGTTATCTTGCTGTTTTCAATTCATCCTAGATTCTCAAATTGTGTTTCTTATAGGCTAATGTAGGATGCTCCAATGGATGCCGGTGTGAAGGATGTCAAAATGCTTACGGCAAGAGGGGAGGTATGGCTCTACACTAATAAAATTTGTTTTCCACTTCTATGTGATGAAGTTTTAGCTTTACTCGTTCCACTTGGTTAATAAGAGAATATTCAACAGTAATATTTTCTTGCCACATTGTCTGGTATGCTATGTTGTTAACTTTTCAGCAGCTATCCGGTCCACACTTTCAGACATGATCCCACTCAACCAGTGATATCGGAAATCTAGCAACATAGCTCGCAAGACTATCTTAGAATAGGACATTGTCCCTTATGATGTAGTTTATGATGTTTATCTTATATTAGGAGTTCCTTTTATGGTGATGCTAGTGGCACTTCCCATTTAGCTTCTTTTACTACAATGATGAGTATTTTGTGAATTTGGATGGATTCACAGTATTGTGTGGAAGAAGCTAATTGATCTTTGCAGCAATCCCTTGAAATAACTTTTCATAATGTGTTGTTACCCCTGAGATCAGTAAATGTCCTTTTCTAACATAAGCTTATATGCTATAGAGTTTGTTGACGTGGATTCTGGTGTGGCTGGAGAAGTGATTAGCGACAAAGATGGCACGGAAACAAGAGGAAGCACATTTGATGAGAAGCTTCAGAGGGTGGCAACAAGGAAAGATTCAAATGATTCACCCAACTTCACTCCGTTTACACCATCATTGCAATGCTTTGAGTAAGATTCTACATTTTGAATCCCAGTAACCTTGAAATGCTATGTCATAGTTTGATCCGTAATTATCTTTTGATTGATTCTTACTTTATTTTTTTCAGTGATAATTATAACATAACAAAATCCAGGGTCCTTCCGGCAATATGCCATCCATCCCCTCAATCTGCTCTTACCGTCATTTCACATTACGAAAAACCAACAAGATCTCCTCAGAGAAATTCAGAGAACAGTGATAATTGTATGGACACAAGTAAAGGATTATTGGACGTCACTTCGTATGATAGGCGAGCGGATTACGAGAACATTGATACTTTGGAGACTACTTCACCAAGATGTTATGCAGTCCCAACTACATGCCATCTTACTCCACTGTCAGGTCCTGGGTCATTGGCCATAACTTCTTCAGCATCATCGACAACAACCGATTTGAGAAATGCTTCACAAGTTCAGCTGCACCCTGGAAGTCACTGCATCTTGTCAGGTAGTTCTCTTCATTGGCGTAGTTCACCTGTCACCCCTATGCATCAGTTTGGTGGGTTGAAATCATTCCAAGGTTTTGACTCTGAAAAGGGACATCATGACGTCCTGCAAGATGATACACCTCAGATACTGAAGGACACTTCTATCCCCATCAAGTCGGTGAAAGTGAGTTCTCCAAACAAGAAGCGTGTTTCTCCTCCTCACAGCCACATTCATGAGCTTGGTACAAACTCTTCGGGGGCCTTGAGAAGTGGTCGCAAGTTCATACTGAGGGCTGTGCCTTCTTTTCCACCTCTTACCCCTTGTGTTGGTTCGAAAGGTAGTAGCACCATTCAGAACATGGGTAATCCTCTTCAAGACAAGGATTGAAAGAAGTGATTGACACTACTGGAATCCATGGCGAGACGGGTGAGATGAGTTATCGTAGTTCCTCAACTTGCCATTAATATTAGAGTACTAAAGCTTCATTACTAATACTAATATTGGCATATTACTTTTTCCAGGCTACTCCAAGGATCATTGGTGGCTCTGATTGTTGTACTGGGGCTGAGAAAGAAAACTTTTCCAGACATTCGTCTGTGGTTTGAATGTTGTCAGGTTCAAATATGGTGACATCTTCAGATGTCTGGCTGTATTCAGGCCCGTTCAAAATGCAAATCATAGTATTCATTCTTCTGTGAACAGGAATGAAAAACAAGAGATTCTTTATATCGAACTATGGACAAAGTATAAATCTATTCCTTATGTGTATGATTATCACAGTTATTTACTGAATCATGTGGCTGTGTTTTACTAATGAAAACACATCGCTACTGCATATTTGCATTCATTTCTTCATGTTTTTTCTTATGATTTTGGTTTGCCTTTCTTTTGTTGTTGAATTGAATCTTTCGGTTGCTCAATTGTTCCATTGAATTTGTAACAAGTTTATCTTTCTTGTTTCTACATTGACATAATTCTTTAATTGTGGAAGATGAATCACTATTATTGGAAAATAATAATTCTTTCTTGTTCCATCAGCTGGTTTTTACTAGGTTGTATATTTTCCACTGCAGACCATCTACCAGCATACTTCTGCTTCATTCAGGCTTTATGCAAATGAATCGTGTTGAACCTATAAATTGTTTAGTTTTTTTTTTATGCCCCACAATTTTAGA
>BATV01046234.1:0-19629 GCA_000512025.1 Fragaria nipponica
ACAAAGAGATTGTTGACAAAGAGCGTCAAGTGTCTACAGAGAAGACTGAGATGGTCAAAATGTTACTTGATGTCTTTGGACTTGTGATTGACGAGGAGGATGTCTCTCAGCTCTCCTCAGACATTGGCACCTTCATTAACACATGTATTGGGAAGATAAAAGAACAGAGCAGTACTTCATTTGAACAGTTAAATGCTTCGCTTTCAGCTGAAATGCAGGCAAAGGAAAATCTCCAAATAGAGTTGGACAGTCTAAAATTGAAGTACAAAGAGATTGTTGACAAAGAGCGTCAAGTGTCTACAGAGAAGACTGAGATGGTCAAAATGTTACTTGATGTCTCTGGACTTGTGATTGACGAGGAGGATGTCCCTCAGCTTTCCTCAGACATTGCCACACTTATTGATAGATGCGCTCAGAAGATAAAAGAACAGAGTAAT
Source organism: Fragaria nipponica (assembly GCA_000512025.1). Taxonomy (NCBI): domain Eukaryota; kingdom Viridiplantae; phylum Streptophyta; class Magnoliopsida; order Rosales; family Rosaceae; genus Fragaria; species Fragaria nipponica. The sequence continues at coordinate 438 of BATV01046234.1, forward strand.
GCCTCACTTGAATCTCCAAGTCTATTTGAAACAGTTCAAAGCCACTTGTACGTAAGAGACCAGGAGTTGATTCTCTGTCATAATATTCTAGAAGAGGAGATGCTGGTGAAATCAGAGGTTAATAAACTGTCAGAGGAGTTACGGATTGTATCTCAACAAGTTGAGGCATTGAAAGAGGAAAAAGGGTCCCTACAGAGAGATATTGAACGGTCAGAAGAGAAGAATGCTATGATAAGGGAGAAGTTATCCATGGCAGTCAAGAAAGGTAAGGGAATGTTTCAAGAGCGGGAAAACTTGAAACTTCGCATGGAAGAAAAGAACGCGGAGATTGAGAAGCTAAGGCTTGAGTTACAGCAGGAACAATCCGCACTGTCTGAATGCAGGGACAAGATAAATAGCTTGTCTGCTGATACAGAATGCATTCCAAAGTTAGAAGCTGATCTTGTTTCTATGAAGGAGCAAAGGGATCAACTTGAACATTTCTTACTGGAGAGCAATAACATGTTACAAAGAGTAACTAAAGCAATTGATGCAATTGTTCTTCCTGTTGATTCCGTTTTTGAAGAACCTTTGCAGAAGGTGAACTGGCTTGCAGGATACCTGAGTGAATGCCAGGATGCTGAGGCAAAAGCAAAGCAAGAGTTGGGGAAAGTAGAAGAGGAAACAAGCAATCTTGTGTTCAAGTTGGAAGAAGCCCATTCAACAATAATATCATTGGAAAATGAATTATCAGTGGCGGAGAATAGTTTGTCACAGCTTGCTGAACAAAAGAGGGAAATGGAAGTCAATAAGACCAATCTTGAAAAAGAGTTACAGAGAGCAATAGAAGAAGCTGCTTCCCAGGCTAACAAGTTTTGTGAGGTTTCTGCGGCTAAAAAGTCGCTGGAAGAGGCATTATCACTTGCAGAAAATAATCTATCTATTCTTGTCAGTGAAAAAGAGGGGGCTTTAGTCAGTCGAGCCGCTGCAGATACAGAGCTAGGAAAACTGAAAGAGGAAGTTGATATACAGACCAGTAAACTAACAGATGCCTATGAGACTATAAAGTCACTTGAAGTTGCACTTTCTCAGGTACAGGCCAACGTTTCTTTACTTACTGAACAAAACAATGATGCTCAAATTGGCAGATCCAATTTAGAGGCTGAGCTAGAGAAACTGCAAGAGGAAGCTAGGTTACAGGATAACAAGCTCGCAGATGCCAGTGCAACCATTAAATCACTGGAAGATGCACTGTTGAAGGCAGGGAAGGATATATCTGTACTTGAAACTGGAAAGAAGAATGCTGCAGAGGAGATATTAACTCTCAATTCCAAGTTGAATGCATCCATTGAGGAGTTGTCTGGAACTAATGGCAGCACAGAAAACAGGTCCTTAGAGTTCACTGGTCACCTTGATAATCTTCAAGTGCTAATGAGGGACAAGGCTATGTTGTCCACGATGGAAAGATGTTTTGAGAAGAAGTTTGAGAGACTAAAAGATATGGACCTCATTCTTAAAAATATTAGGGACCTTTGTGTTTCGGGGGGTTTAGAGCTGCAAAGGCACCAAGTACTGGAGGTATGCACCAGGTTTTCGTCTATAGTGCTCACTTGCTCTTACTTTTTTGCTTGCTATGCCAGGGGATCAACATCTATCTTCTTTTGGAGCTTACTTATTTCAATCATTATGTTTGCCAATTTCATACTTCTTCCCAGGAAGGATATGTTTGCTAGTATATCTCAAGGTTAATACTTTACAGCTAACATGGTCCTCAGATTGCATATTAGTTTTTATTTGTTTTCCTAAAAAGGTTCCTGACGACTCAAAATCTTTGCGATGATTACACATTATGTGTGAGAACTTATAGGTTCTAGATATCTCTCTCCTCCTATTTTAATAGTGCTCAGGTCTAATTAGCTCCTTTCATGATTTATTTCAGGAAGATTCATATGTGACCAAATCTTTTTCAGATGGTCTTGTCAATATTGTAAGTGTAGAGAAGGACAGTGCTGAGGTCAATGGTGCAGATGGTGACGATATACCGTCATATTTGAAGATGACAGTGGAAAGGTTGCAGCTGCGAGACATGGTTCTGTCACAAAATTTTGAAGGCTTCTCTTCTTTTATAGATGAGTTTATTGAAACTCTATTAAGAAATTTACAGGCAAGAAGTGATGAAGTAGCAGCTATGTTTGAGCACATGGAGTCTTACAAACAAAAAGCAAATAATCTGGAATTACATAAACAAGAACAGGAGAATACCATAGCCATTTTAGAAAATGATCTTAAGTCTCTTGTCTCTGCTTGTACTGATGCCACCAGAGAACTGCAGTTTGAAGTTAAGAACAAGTTACTTGAACTCAGATCTGTTCCTGAACTCGAGGAATTGAGACATATTTTGCCCCAAGAAACAGGAGCAATTGATGGGGAGACCACTGATACACTTGAGCAAGGTATTGATGGCAGCAAACATGGTAAAACAGCAGGAATGTTGTCAGTTGCTTGCAGAAATGTTCAAACTTTGATGAGACAGTTTGAGATCACAAGTAAAGTGGCAGCGTCTACAATTGAAGATTTGCAGAATAAACTGGAAGAAGCTAGAACTACTTTTGAAAAGGCCATTGAAGAAAGGGATCTAAGACAAAATAGGATTTCCAAGTTGGAGGCGGATATAGAAGTGTTAGAAAGTTATTGCACTGATCTGACGCTTAAACTAGAGGATTATCAAGGGAAAGAGGATAGATTGAAGGAAAGGGAGGCAGAACTTTCATCAGTGCACAATCCGTTGTCAATGAAAGAACAAGGTGAATACATCTTTCCTTCCTTTCCTTTTGCTGTTATGAACATATCTACTTGGGGTGTTCTAATATTCTCTCACATTTTTCCTTTCAGGGAATGAAGACTCCCTCTTATCAGCATCAGAAGTCAAAATTCTCTTTGACAAAATTGAATGGATTGAAATCCCTATACCAGAGTCAGAAGTAGGAGACTTAGGAACACATAATTCAATTCATGTGAAGAAGCTCTTTCACGTTATTGATAACATTAGTCACTTTCAACATCAGATAAGCTCACTGTCTTGCGAAAAAGAAGAGCTACAGTCAACTCTCCGGACACAATTTCTTGAAATAAAGCATCTAAAGGAGGAACTGGAAAGCTATGTCAGATATGAACAAGATACTGAGAAGATGAAAAATGAACTGTCTGTGCTGATATATGCTTTGGAAAAAATTACAGATATGTTGGGAGGTAATGATTTAGTTAAAGATGAGAAGCCTGCTGGTGTGAAAGGACTTGTGTCAGTGTTAGAGAAGCAGGTTATGGCTTTGCTATTGGAATCTAAAAATTCAAAATCAAAAGCTCAGGAACTTGGCACTATGTTGGTCGAGAGCCAAAAGGTTGTGGATGAACTATCAAGCAAGGTTAATTTACTTGAAGTTTCAGCTCAAGGAAGGGTTGCTCAAACAGAGATTGTCCAGGAAAGGAGCATCTTTGAAGCACCTTCCTTGCCTACTGGTTCAGAGATATCTGAAATTGAAGATGTGGTAAGTTATTATTTATAAGATTCTATTATAGTTTCCTTCTTTCTGCATAGTTGTATTGATTTGTTTTTACTTGATGAACTGCATTAGTTGCTTTGTTTCAACGTCTTTGTAATGTCGGGAGTGATTCTTCGTTGGAGATCTGTTAGGACTGAAGTTGCTTGTATTTCAATTACTATTTAGGGATCACATGGAAGCAAAACGATATCCCCTGTTCCATCAGCAGCTCATGTGCGCATGATGCGGAAGGGTTCTGCTGACCATCTTGCAATAGATATTGATCCTGAATCTACTCGTTTAATCAGCACTGAAGAAACTGATGAGGACAAAGGTTTGAACTTTGAACTCTAGGATTTGTCCTCTGCCTTTTCAAATTTCTAGTAGCTTTGAAGTCTGCTTACTTATCCCTTTCCTTTTTGTTTTTCTTTTTGGTTTTATTTTCCAGGCCATGTATTCAAGTCTCTCAATGCATCTGGTATCATTCCAAGACAAGGAAAGTTGATTGCAGATCGAATTGATGGAATTTGGTAAAGTCCTAAACCTGTATTATAAACAAGAGGGTGGGGGTGGAAAATATCACAGTAATCACACCATGCTAGTCATCTTTTTCTTTTCCTCGTAAAATTAGTGCTAGAAACCATATGAGAGGAAAAGTCTATAGTAGGTAACAGTTACACTTGGTTGTATTTGATCAATATTGTCCGCCAGCCTTCTAATGGAAATGCGTTTGGCTGCGGGTAGTGGATTGTCAATTGGGTCATGGTCTTATTTACAACATAAAGTTGAATTAGGGTGCATGTTTACTAATACCTGAATCCTAAGTTGCTTATGATTTCTATGCAGGGTATCTGGTGGTCGAAGTTTGATGAGTCGCCCAAGGGCTAGGCTAGGCGTCATTGCCTACTGGCTTGTCTTGCATCTGTGGCTACTGGGAGTCATCATTCTGTAAAGAAGCCTCTGATAGATTACCCCCTCGACTTCATTTTGGATCTGCAAGCGAATTTGTATCATAGATAGATGACATTTTGTAATTTTTTTCTTCCTCCCATTCTTTTTTGCCACCTTGCATATATGCCCCATCCCCAAATTACTACTCTCCAATCACATTTTTAGGTTGCAGAGAATCAAAACCAAAAGGCTCCATGCCCGTGGAAAATGTTACACATTTGTTACTTCTTCATGTTCAATCGTAGTTCGGTAGGCGACAGATCAATGTGAAATATTTGTAGCTAGTGAAAGTGAAAAGATAGCTCTGTCAAGTTTTGACATCTCTTCTTCAGATTCCAGTTTAACTGTGAATAATAAATCATGAAGGATTGTACTTCTCTGGCATGAAAAATGTATTACATGAAGAGCATACTGACGAAAAACCTTTAGAAATGAAAAACGTTAATGGCCTCACGTTTCTGCTAATATCGCAAATTCCGAAACTACCCTTTCAACAAGAACCTATGATCTCATCATCATCTGTGCCCAGAGTTCTCTCCGGTTATGTTAACTGGGTTTCAGCAGGCATCATAGAGCACCCATTAAGTAAATGTGTTCGCTTATGGTAAACAATCCCTCTGCTACTTCATTGACCTGGGGGAGCCCTATCTTCACTTGTAAGTCTGAGTTACATCTCTCTTTTCTGGGCCACTCTTGGTTTTTAAGATACTGGTCAACTGTTATGGTATTGGTTGCTTTGATTATACAAAACTTGGAATATGTGATCAGGTGGGAAGTGTATTGGCTTCTATGATGTGCAAAGGTGTTTACCAGCCAAATCATGCAGTGTGAGATTCTTGCACTGTTTGGTCTGTAATCTTAAAGTACTTGCTTTTTCATGTATAATGGAAATGTCAGTTTCCTGTATTGGCAGGGAGTTGCATTCAGCCCAAGAGCTTTTGCAAGTCGGAATTCTGTGAAGAAGTTGAGAAGGGAGAGGCTAGCAAGCGAAAGGGTAGCTGATAAGACTACTGCTAGTTCTGAAAATGTTCAAAATGTTGACAAGGTGGAGCTTTCTGATGATTCAGCTGCAGAGAAAGGAGTTGATATCCCTTCAAGAGGTGCTGTGCTTCAGGCTTGCACTGTTACTTCCGGGTTGATAGCTGCTTTGGGTATACTAATACGACAGGTTGGATTTTCTACTTCTAGGAATGATCAATGAAGTATGATCAGTCGATTATATGCCGGCTTTTCATTTCTGAATTAATGTTGTTATGGAATCTTAAGCTTGTCTTCAATAATAGTCTGTATTTGTTGATGTATGATTATAGTACCTCCTTGAAAGCTTCGTTTTCTTGCTATGAGACTAACTTTCCTACTTTGTATGGTGAGGCTGGGTAGATTTTCACTGACTAGCAACTATTCATGATCACACCAAAGATTTTTCATAACAAATTGAACTACAGATGAAATGTCTATATCTTTTAGTTAAGACAAGATTCCTGTCTCTTTCTAAAAGAGGTTTGCTTAACTTGTTTAGCTATTCTGCATTTTACATTTTGTTCTTATATGTTTACTTGCAGGCATCTCATGTTGCATCAATCGAAGGATTACCAGTCATTGACTGCTCATTGGAAGTATCATGTATGCACTCTTCACAAACTCTTCAATTCTCTGTGCAAAAATGTCAATTCATTCAAACTTTATTTTGTTCTTCTTCATGAGGAGCCTTGCATCTTTGGCTGAGAGACAGCCAACGAGAAAGCTATTATGAAACAGATTACCAAAGAAAAAATGCAAATGTGTACTGGAAATAAGGCTGTTTTTGGTATTCACTTCTGTGATCATTAGTATAAAGAGTAACATTTTGCCTGCCTTCTGTACAGTTGAGTTTGAGACATGGCATCTTCAGTTGATTGCGGGATTGGTTATTTTGATATCATCATCACGATACCTATTACTGAAGACATGGCCAGAATTCGCAGAGTCTAGCAAAGCAGCCAATCAACAGGTATATGCTATTCTACTTTCTGTTCCCAGAACTGTCTCTAGTCAACTACTAGCTATAAATTTCTTAACATTCTGTTGAAGGTAGATACTTGAAAAACAAAAGCATCTTAGCTAATTAGTAAAATTGATATCATATAGTTAGATCTGCTGGTTTTCAAAATTCAAACAAGATCCATGACTGCTGCTGCATCTCTGACATAGTCCAATTTTGTAATCTTAGGTACTTGCTTCACTTCAACCTTTGGATTTCATAATCGTTGCATTTTTGCCTGGGTTCAGCGAGGTGGGCAGATTTCTCTTCATGGTAGTTTTCTTCCATGTTCAACTACCTATACTAATTCATTGTGCATTGTCTGGACAGGAACTTCTTTTCCGTGGTGCACTGCAACCTCTTTTTGGATCCAATTTGAGTAGTGCCTTGGTGGTTGCCCTTGTCTTTGGTGCTCTACACCTTGGCAGTGACCGAAAGTATTCCTTCGCAGTCTGGTACTTATCTTCTCAAGTTAAACCACACATGCATTAACTGCAATGGCTTTAACCTTTTTTGAATATAACATCTGTAACTACTTAATGTTATGAAATTTCATTCTCAAATAAGAAAAAACTAAAAGATATGTGACAGGTTCAATGGTTCAATATTTTGGCCAAGTGATCATTTAATCTGTGGTTACAGGGCAAGTTTGGTTGGCTTTGTGTATGGTTATGCAACCATTGCATCTTCTAGCCTTGTTGTGCCAATGGTTTCTCATGCAATGAACAATTTGGTGGGAGGAATTTTATGGCAATACAGATCAGATTCATCGCAAGAGATATCAGATTCAAACTAGAGGTCGATACTGTAAGCTAGAATAGGGAAAGATTAAAATGATACATGTACAAAATTCCAGATGAAATGCACTTGTCACCCGGCCCCTGTTAATTTGAATGCAAAAGCTGGCATTTCTTTTGCAAAAACCTGCCTTTTCTGTTCAAATGTGATAATTGTCATTAGATCTCAAGGTGCTATAAATAGGGAGAAATGCTTTCTTGCAAAGCAGTGTGCACTTAAGCTCTAGTATCTTATTCTTATAGTTAGCTGAAAAAGAATGAACAAGATGATGAAGTCTTCATTGGCAATTATGCTCGCCTTGTTTTCCATCATTCTGGTGGCTAACATGGGCCAAATGAAATTAGCAGAAGCCAGCAGTAACAGGATGCTCTCCGAAGCTGTTAATCCGAACGGCATTGTGCTTCGTATGTACTTTTTACCTCTATGATGGATCTATACTTCCATTGTTCTTAACTTTAGTTGTCATATATATACAGTTGCTAATTGATCTTGCACTTGTATGTTCTTGTATGTGGATTTTGAATAATATGGAGCAGCTTGCCCGTCCACATGTTCAGACGGCCGTCCTTGCTGCCGTTGTGATTTTACCAAAGGTATCTGCACGCAGTGTTGCAAAGCTTCCGTGAATTAATCCTACCTGCTGCTGCAATGGCGCTTCCCAATAAACGGCCAAAGTGCCTACCCCGTCGTCCGCAGCTCCAATAATCAAAAGTCTGGCAGCTTGTTTTGTGAAGTGGGGTTACATTTCGTTTAGGCCTTGTGCCCTCTAATGTACCCATTGTACTATCATTTTGTGGTTTTTAATTTCTTCAAACATGGTTGATTTTATTAAATATTGGTGAAACAAGACAGGGTCAATAGAACCTACATAAAAAAATATTGTGACACTGGATAACCTATGTAAGTCATAACTAAACTCGTTAAGGTCTAAAGGGCCACTCACCAGACAACAAGCATACACTACGTAAGAATATTCATCTAGTCTAATTTTTCTAATCACGTAAATGTGATACAAATATCAACTTGAGCGTCATAGGAAAAATTATAGGGATTACACATACTTCCAATTGGTCGTGTCCAGAATGTCTTGTGTTGACTAACCTCTAAACAAACGCCTTCTCCTTCCCCATAGGGTCGGAGTTGGTGCCCGCTTCTCTGCTTCCAACAACCTCGGCATTAGGTTGCTCTTCTCAGTTTTCAACTCTCCATCTTGGGACTCAGTTTTGTTTCGTTAACCATTTGGACGATCCCTCTTCTTCTGAGTGATCCCAATAGTAACCGGAACCTCCACAAGCTCCTCAAGATGGAGTTCACAAGGTATCTCTGCCACACCACTCGTCATGCAAACGAGACCATTTGCACAACCCCAGAACAAGTGACAGTTCAACATTTGATGCCAGCCCGTCATCTTAACCAGAAATGGTATATACAAAAATTTGCGGATTAATTTCTAAATACTCAAAAAAAAAGAGTTGCTTATATAGTTCGCATGTAAGTGTACAATTGGGCTTAGCAAGCGCACTCCTTAATTGAAAAAAAAAAAATTCATTTGGAAAGAAATATGTGAAAAACAAATTACTCATGTAATGAACAATTTGATGGGACGGATTTTATGGCAATTTAATTAGATCAAATTCATTGCGAGAGATATCAGAATCAAACTACAGGTCGATGCTGTTAGCTGGAATAGGGAAAGATTGAAATGATACATGTACAAAATTCAAGATGAAATGAAACTGACACCCCTTTTTATTTGAACGCACGATATAGCATTTCCTTTGTAAAAACTTTCTTTTTCTGTTCAAATGTGATAATTGTCATTAAATTTCAAGGTGCTATAAATAGAGGAGAGAAATGGTTTTTTTGCAAAGCAGTGTGCAAATCAACCTTAAGCTCTAGTATCTTATAAGATTTATCTGAAAGAGACTCAACAAGATGATGATGAAGTCTTCATTGGCAATTATGCTCGCCTTGTTTTCTATCTTTCTGGTGGCTAACATGGGCCAAATGAAATCAGTAGAAGCCAGCAGTATCAGGATGCTCTCGATCTCGCAAGCTGCTCTGAGCCCCGGCAGTCTGCTTATTGGTATGCGCTCTTTAACTCTATGATGGATTTATATTTCCACTGTTCTTTAGTTGTAAATTTGCAGTTGCTAATGGATCTTGCACTTGTATGTTCTTGTATGTGGATTTTAAATTAAAATGGAGCAGCTTGCCCGGAGAGATGTGACGACGGGCGTCGTTGCTGCCATTGTGATGCGACCAAGGGTGTGTGCAATTTTTGTTGCGTAGATTCCTTGAATTAATCCTAGCTGCTGTTGCAATGACCCTTCAATTACCCAATAACAAAGTGCCTAGCTTATTTGTCAGCTCCGATTATCAAAGTCTTGCCGCTTCTTTTGTGAAGTTGGGTTTCGAAACTACTCTCCTGTTGTAATTTTTGTTATCAAATAATACTGCAATTATTCAACATTTTTTGGTCTAATGCATAGTTTCTCACTTTTTTTTTTTTAAGAACCAATGCGGTTGGCCTTAAGCTTTGATTGATGAAACCATAGAATACAAATGAGGGGACATAGAGCCTAGTCCCCAAATTACAATACGTAACATATTCTAACATACACCAGTTAGCAACGAGTGCTATTCATAGGTTACTCTATTTGACAAAACTGTTACATAACATAAAGATAATTGTACTAAGGATAAGCATCATAACTAAGTAGGTTTCCTACTATGTTGCCGCACGGAATCATATATGGCGACATTTTGTTTCATCTTGTCAGAGGTTACAACCATTTGACAAAGCAATGAACTCTCAACTTACCTAGGGCAATCAAAGCACGCAAGGTGCCCATACCGGGACAACACTCATATCTTCTTATTGAAAGCATTCAATAATGAAACTCTAAGAAAACAAAACAACCTAGAAAGCTGAAAACATATATATATGCCCTAATTGGGCTAAATTTCTGAACCCATGCCCAAAACTCATTCAAGATTGGGAGAAGGCCATGCCAGGCCCATGAACGTTCCTACCGTACCCCACCCGACCATGGTTGTTGTAATGCCATTCTTACCATCTAGCAACTTCGACAAACCCAACAAGTCTCTCATTTGCCAAGTGAAGTTGTAATATTTGAGTTGCTTACACCGTATATTAATTTTCACTTTTATTGTTACTCTTTCAGTGTAAAGTTACAACATCGTAATTTAACTTTCACTTATACCGTTACTCCTTTGACGGGCAATTGTTTTGTTGTGGGATGACAAGCGAGACTCCTTTGTCATGATACAAATTTGCTCTCCACCCTTACTTCCCCACCTTCATCCCCACCCACCTAAATGCGCGCATGACACATGTCCATTTTTTCTTTAACTGATCACCTAACCATGGTTGACAGTATAAATTATTTATTTAATTTAAAGAATTAAATTCAGTTTACCCCCTAATCTTTGGTGTCAAAATCAGTTTAGTCCTACAACTTTTTTTTAAATCAGTTCGCCCTTTCAACTTTCGTAAACACATCAGTTTTGTCCAATTTTTGAATTCCTCTTAAAATATGACATCAACAAACTGACAAAGGGACCCATTTTTAACAAAATGTCTAAAATGCCTTATTTTTTATTTTATTTTTTCAGATTAATTGGAACTTAAAATAAAAAGAAATAAAAGCTACATATGCTCATTCCATCATTTTTTTATGTTACAGACCTATTTTGTGGTTGATTTTGTTTTGTTGTTAGGACCTTTTTTTTTTTTGCCAAATAAATTTTTTTTTAATTTTATTTAATAATATATATCTTCTCAAATTGACTATTTTACCCTTCAGTTTGGTGAAAATGAGTCCCCTTGTCAGTTTGGTGACGTCATATTTTGAGATTAATTCAAAAATTAGACTAAACTGATGTGTTTACGAAAGTTGAAGGGACGAACTGATTTTAAAGAAAGTTGCAGGACTGAATTGATTTTGACACTAAAGATTAGGGGGGTAAACTGAATTTAATTCTAATTTAAATTTGAGAAATTGGGCATGCATTTAGGGTTTAAGATTTAGGGTTTAGGCCTTTAAGGTTTGAGGTTTGAGGTTTGGGGTTTAGGGTTTAGGGTTTTACTTAACTATGTATAATCATGATAAAAGAATAAGCCCTAAACCTCAAACCCCAAACCCCAAACCCCAAACCCCAAACCTTAAAACCCTAAACCCTACACCTTAAAACCCAATACCCAATCTTACAAATTTAAATTAAATAAATAATTTTAGATTTATATTATTAACCATGGTTAGATGAATTAAAGAAAATGTGACATGTGTCATGCATCTAGGTAAGGATGAAGATGAGAAAACAAGTGAGGGAGCAAATTTGTATCCCTTTGACGGGCGCTAACATCACAGTCGCAGCAATCAGGATCAGTTTTGTTATTTGGGCAATCGTGTGGGCAAGCTGCATATACATGTTGGGTAACTATAAACTTATTTGGTTTCATGTCGTATTCGTATTGTAATTATCAACCATGTTTCAGTCGTAGTAGGCATGATGTGATCTGTTATGATCTGTTCTAATCTTCTCTTCTGGTCAAAGAAGATAAGTGGTAGTGGCCAAAAGAAGAACATAGTTATAAGTGTTAACCCTAGCTAGAAGAGACATAGTCACAAGTGACAAAATCTCTGCGTAGAAACCACCGCGCTTACAGATTAGGAAACCACGCCTCAGCTAGCTAGCTTTGAATTCTAGAAGAAGATCAACAGCAGGCTCTAGGGCAACCAGAAACGCGTCGTTTTGTTTTCTGAAACGGCCAAAGTTGAAACGACATCCTTCCTCCCTTTCCCGCGGCCGAGACTAGTTGCACCACCTAGTAACAAGACAGAATCTTTCAAACTTTTTCTCTTCCCCTCTTTGCCTATAAAAATCTGGGGGTCTCATTTTGTTTCTTACATCCAATCCAACAGTACCTTCTCAATCCTCAACATCCAAAATCCTCTACACCCTCTGTGTATCGATCTCAACTCCACGTACTACGTACCCTGCCCAGATTCACCAACCATGGCATCGGTAACTTCTTTCTCTATCTCTATCTCTATCTCTGTGTTCTGTTGGGTAGTTCTTGTGATCAACGAATGAAACTTTCTCATATGGGTGCAATGTTCATTTTGGTGATCATGGGTTCTAGGCTTTTTATTTTACGGAAGAAGAAGAATTCATTTTCTATGGCTAACTCTAGATCGTTATATGCATAAACATCCATAAACTTGTCTCTTAAAAAGATCAGTGACCAAATATTAGACTTGTTGCATAATTGTGATAAAGAGGAAAATAATTTTCTGGTTAATTTTATTACTGCTGTGGTGAATGAAGTTTGGAACTTTGTGTTAACTTGTTGCAGCAAGAGGGTGGAAGGTCTTTACCGAAATTTGGGGAGTGGGATGTGAATGATCCAGCCTCAGCTGAAGGATTTACCGTCATTTTCAACAAGGCCAGAGCTGACAAGAAAAATGGTGGAAGTTTACTTACTGCTGTGGAATCATCAAGCAACTATGCAACCCGTAAAGAAAATAATAAGCAAAAGTATCCCAAAAGGGTATGCTTTCATAGTTAAATTTTGAAGTTCAATTCTTATAAATCGATTAACCTAGCTGCTGATCAATCAAATCTCAACTGAATCTCTTCATTCTGGATGCAGAACAAGTGGCTTTGCATGGGTTGTTAATTAAGCCCCAAGAGCCAGGACTAAGGAAAACTTGAGGCTTTAGTATTAACTTGAACCAATTGTCTTCTGGATTATAGGCTGCTTGAGTTTCGGCCACACAATTATTCAAGAGCTGTGGTGCTTATTCTTTATATCTTGGTTGTTTCTTGACTCCTTGATTATCAAGGAATGTGAAGTATATAGAGGAATAAAACGTCTCATTTTTTATTCCAAGTGTTGATGCAAACAAGGTGAAGACCTTGAAATATATCAATCTAATCTATAAGTTATAATAAAATTAGATACAATATTATATAAACGATTCAAATCGGTGGAATCTACGACCTACGACAGGAAACCTGCTACAATAACGATTGACATCAAAGTATGGTTTAATCAGAACACCTCAAGGCATTAGGATTATAACTTGACAGTGACAATGATATCATCGAATACATGGATGATTATTGACTAAAAACGAAAATGATTGGAGTAACAATTCATAAATCAATAAGTGAAGCCAGCGAAAGGACAAGGTGCATAGTAATGTGAAGAACTAAAGATCTTTGTGTTGTTGTGGCTCAATACAAAAATTGGTGACGATAACCTACAAATTGGTCGCGTTGCAACAACAATATTGGATCTTACATGCATGCACTAAAAATTTTCAATTGAATTCAACTCTGGATTAATTTGCAAATGTAATTTTGGTACACACCCTTTTGTAGCACGCGACTTGGACACTTGTGGCGATGGCGTTGTGAGGTTCAAGTCTTCGATTTTGTCAAAAGCAGACCGCAGATAGTTAGACCATGTTCCTTTTGGTCAAACAATAATGTTGGCATGCCAATTTATCTGCCGTGCCGATTTGGGTTCTGAAAGAACACCTTGGTGGGCACCCTCTTCTGAATTCTCAGTACTTTCAGATCCTGAACATGTGACACAGACTCAATCATTGTTAACACAGTGAACGAACTAGTTCAAACCCAGAAGAAGTAGAACACCCTCAAATGCAAACAACATGGCAAGCTGTGCAGTTCACGGTGGCTGTGTCAGCGACTACATAGCCGTCACTGTTTCAGCCATTTGCTTCATTCTGTGAGTGTTTTTCTATCACAGTGTTAATGGGTTTTCAGTGTTCTTTGCAAATTCGTTTCTTTGGCTCTTTGGGATTGTCATGGTGGGAAGTTAGATAGTGTTGTATATGTTTGATTAAAAGTCAGAGAATTTGAGCTGAATTGCGGAAGATTTGAACATCTATGTGGGAAATGAGACAGTTAATTAGAAATGCTTAACAAAGATTGAATCTTGGAACAAAGTTTCAATCTTTTTGAGTTTCCAAGTTTTTGGGGATCAGATATATTGCTGGTATATTATGGCTGTGTTTAAGACATCTGAGTCTGGAAAGATATATTTAGTAATATGGTGTTCAAAGTACTGAGGGTGTTATTTGTTTGCTAAAATGGGTCCGAGTTATCCCTGGTACTGTCATTTTACAGAACAAAGTATGCTTAATAGAACTGTGGTCCGTTTCATGATCAATTTGTTGGTTTCTTTCAGGCTTGTTTCGCGGCTACTTTTGCCCTTTGTGCTTCACAAACTTCCTTGTGCGAAGCGTAGTGGCTTTTGGATTCCAGTGATTCAAGTTTTCGCCAGCTTCAACCTTGTGTTATCAATTGTGGTAGACTACTGTAGATTTTGATGCTCACAGTTATTCTATAATATTGATGATAAATTCAGCCACCATTCAAGCAACGCATGTTTTATGCAGATGTCCGTCAATTTCCTGAAATTCGAAAAGAGACATTGGTGGCAGTCTTGCTATGTTTGGGCAGGTTTCTCACAGCTTTTGTCTTTCGAAGTTTGCTATTGCAGTTTTTCATTTGTGAATGTTTTTTGTTTTGTGCTCTAACTTAAGTAACTTTTGCTTGCAGTCTGGATTGAAGCTCCACTTGGCTTTGGTTTACTACTGAGCTGTCGCATATCACAGGCCTTTCAACTATACTACATTTTTGTCAAGTAAGCAATCATTTTATACTTGAGAAGTATTTGATCAGATCATTGTACTGGTGTATCTCTATATGTTCTGAAAAGCAATTCATAAAGATGTTCTGGGTTGCATTTTATTGGATCGATGTGGTTAACTTGTGTGCAATCAATATTCAGGAGGTGTCTGCCACCAATCAGATCATATGTTTTCCTTCCACTAATTCTCTTGCCATGGATTGCTGGAGCTGCCTGTGAGGATCTTTGAATTTGTTCATGCTATCTTAACCTCCAAAATTGCACGTGTCTTATACAATGTCTCTTGTATGCTGTAGTTATCCATATCACAGAGCCTCTAAATTATCGGTGCCACATGGGAGCTCAGTGGATCATTCCGTCTGTGTCCCTCCACACAACATATGTTGCCATTTTGATTGCTTTCACTTGTGCTATTCGGCATATAGAGTTCAGGTTTGACGAACTCAGAGACCTCTGGCAGGGAATACTTGTCTCGGCCTCTGCTATTGGTAAACTTCTCAAATCTGGTTTTCATTTGTTCTATATATGTCATTACAAACGAATCTCTTTCTTCATTTCTAATGAAGAAGCTGTATGTCTTTCAATGCAATTTCAGTCAACAACTGTATATGCTCTTTAGTTTGAATAAGTCGTCCCAGTGAAGATGTCCTTAGAAGATGCTCTAAATACCCAAGCACATGTTAGTATCTGCAAGTATATAGTGTTTGGATTTTGCATTTGTATAAAAGTAGTTCATACTCACACAAAACTTATCAGGGGACCATATTGATGTGGATGAGTCCATTGCTTGAGGTCACTAATTGTCATCATCGTGGGGCAAATAAATCATATGATCTGAATGTATGCTTTCAAAGTGAAAGCAAGAACAAAATTAACATCAAGATTATCCAGTCATTTTGTCACGTTTCATTTCAATAACCGTAGACAAGGGGAAGCACAGTTGTCAAGCAACGTTTAGCTGTCGTAAAGTCTAGTTGCATCTGGTTTTGAAAATTCTGGAAGGTATCATAATGTTTCAGAAAATAGAGCATTGTCTTTTGTAAGCTTATTAGGCTGTATATGATTCATATCTCACATTAAATTAGTAATACTTGTAGGCCGTGTTTTGTTAATCGGTTATCCTAATAACTTACAGGAGTATGGGCAGTTGCATACATCTCGAATGAAATTCATGATGATATCTCATGGCTTCAAGTTGCTTCCAGATTCGTGCTCTTAGTAACGGTACGACTTATACTGCCATTACCTTTGTATTTGGGATATAAGTCTTCCAACTGATGTATTTTGAACACATTTCTTATGTATATGTTACAGACGAGTATTCTTGTATTAGCTTTCTTTTCAATATCAAGTTCACAACCTCTCCTATCCCAAATCAGCTTGAGGAAAAGGGAACCTCTAGCATTTGAGTCAATGGGTCAGGCCCTGGGCATACCTGACAGCGGCCTGTTAGTGCAAAGGGAAAAGGCATGTGTCGTAGATCCTAATGAACCACTTGATAAACTTCTTCTTAACAAAAGATTCCGCCATTCATTCATGGCATTTGCGGACAGGTGTGTTCTCTTCTCCAAGTCCCACTTTTTGAAATGCAGTTGCAGAAAGAATATTTATGCCCAAATTATTTAATGGTCCAGGATGTGATGGTACCTTCTCCTGAACCTAACTGATAAGTAATATATAGTAGATTCTCCAAGGGTCAAAGTAGTTTTACACAGACAAACCAAAGCTTCAAAGAATTATATCTATTAATAAACTTTCTGTGATCCATTTTCTTTTAAGTTAATGAGATGAGAAATCAGAAATAAACTTATTTTTGGCTGGCATACAATGTATTTATTTTATTCTATTTTTCTTCTTAATCACAGTTGTTTGGCAGGGGAGAGTGTCCATTTTTTCGAGGAAGTGCATGAACTTGGTAAAATACCTGTGGATGACCCCGTAAGAAGAATTTACATGGCACGGCATATCATTGACAAGTACATAATTGCAGGTTTGTGATTTTGTCAATGATAATTATATCATAATTCTGTTTCTTTTTGGTAGACATTACCCTTTGTGTTGGTAGGCTCACATAGCTAGAAGTTCACTTCAGAGTTAAGACTCATGAGTAGTTGGGACTTGGGACATGAATTACAATTTTCCTCGTGTAGGGGCAGCAATGGAGGTGAACATCTCTCACAGAACCAGACAAGATATTTTGACAACTTCCAATCTAGCACAACCTAATCTTTTTAATGATGCATTAACTGAGCTTACACACTTGATGAAAACGGTACGATGAATTCTTAGGATACCAACTTTTTTGCGGACGTTTAATTAGTCATATATAAGAGTAATGTCTGAGCTTTAATTATTTATTTACTAAGTATTTTTATTGTCTTTAATTTAGAACTTGGCAAGAGATTACTGGTCATCTATGTTCTTCATGAAGTTCAAAGAAGAAGTGAGTATGAGATCTGGGGCCAATGAACTGGAACAGATGAGAAGTTGGAACTACTCTCCCAGGTTGAGTTCTGTACATGGTGCTGATGATCCATTTCACCAAGAACAAGAACCATTTGCGGTTGATTCTGGCTGCATACTCAAAACCACGATGATGAACCAAGATTCATGAGTAAATTCGTATGAATGGTAAATTGGATCATACCAAGGGCATCGTATATTCACATTATTAGATGTAGCTTACTTGCCCCACTTCTGTAGATATATGCCATTATTATACTATATACTAAAGCAAAACCAGACTAACACTGTTCATTCAGCCGGCAGATGTATGGTTGTGCCCTCACTTAGAATTTATTTACAACACTGCCATCATTTTCCATCTGTCTGTGTTTGCTCCCTACGTGGCGGTTATGTGTTCTTTGTCTTGCATGTGTTCTTTACAAAAACACTGCCCTCCCTCTCCCTCTCTCTCGTTCTTTTTTCCTTCTCCATCTTACATGTTTTCGTAGTCTCCGTAGTTTGGAGATAAGATTTTATAGCAATACCAAGGCCGTGAGGAAGGATCGGAGGAGGGGATTCGTTTCTGGGTTTGTGATTTTAAGTTTTCCCTCCCTCGCTTTGTTCCGGCAACGCTGATATCGGAGGTTTTGGTTGTCGGTGTGTGCTGAAAACGCATTAATCCCCCTTTTTTTTTTGGGAATTTGTTTGGTTGCGGTTTCTAATTTGGGTCTTATGAACATTGCCGGATCAGGTGCAGGATCAGTTACAACTGTGGGTTTGACAGGTTATTTATTTTCTGCTGCTCAAGTAATGTTTGCGATGTTTTCTGGTCTTGAGGTTTTGTGATCATTTTGGGTTTGAACAGTGGAATCGACAGAAGAAGTTTAAACTTACTTAAAATGCTGCATTTGTCACCCCTGAGTTCCTTTCCGTACTAAAAACATGTATGACGTAAAAGTAATCAACAAAATTCTATGTGCCTGTTCTTTCTCCAGACCCACTTAATTACCATTATTAGCAACCATTGGATCTTGATTACCCATAAATGGTGTATATTCCAATCAAAGAACAATGTGTGGCTCATAGAACAAAGTAATGCAGAGCATGTTCCACTCACAAGTAACAATTATTCACCCCTCAGAGCATTGTAAGAAGCAGATCAATGATAAAAAAACACACAAAAATATACATGTCATCTATCTTCGGTGTAGTGCTTTGTTTTATAAAATGCCAATCAGAGGGAATATATGGCAGACCAATGTTATACTTCACTATCCTCTTTGAGAAAGGGTAACCAAGAGGATTCCCAGTCATACTCCTGTTTTTATTTTTCTCTTTCCATCTGCATATAGAAATCAGTGTTTATTTTCCCTAATGTTGAAATCCGTTTGTGTAGACTATTCCTTTTTATTAAAGTATCAGACAAGGCAAGAGAGCAGCGTGATATTCAGCAACAAAAGATTGAGATGGAAAAGAAAAAAATTGCTCTATGTCAATGGCTATATGTATGTATCTAACTTCTGAAACACTGATTACATCATTTGCTATGTGATTACATCTAAAACAACCAAACTTTTGGGTCAGGGCAATTAAGAAACAAATGGTAGCGTTAAGGTTTGCAATAAGGTTTGTATTTATCTTTCGTTTTGTATAGATGTAACTGTGGTGATTGACTTTTTAAATATATAGGAACGTAATGGAAAGAGTCTTCAATATGTAAAAATTAACTACCCGATAGATACCTCCTAT
>BATV01045378.1:0-16029 GCA_000512025.1 Fragaria nipponica
AATAACGAATGCAAATGCAAACAAAACTATTGACTATTAATCAATAATCATAGAGTTGTTAATAGAGAAGATTCACGAACTAGCTAGCCTTTGTTTTACAGTTTTACTTGTCTCTGCTTTCTTATATATGTTTTTTTTTTGATAAAATGCTTTCTTATATATGTTGCTATGTAGCTCTTGTATTTGAAATGGAAGCAACAATTGAATGAGCCAGTACCACACAAAATCGAAAACTATATAGACTCAATGCGTTGGACTCGTACCATCAATTCCAAACAATCGAGTTTAGGCTTTGAGTGATTTTTAGTGAAAAATATACATTCTAGGTGTAAATCAATAGAGCTGTGCAGCAGCCAGCAAGAGTTATGCCCATACATTTCTCCTGGTTGTACGAATTATTTCTACTGTTACGTACTAATTATTTATATCACAGTGGCTGTAGTGAACCCTTCCTTAAACCGTTTCTGACCTTTTGAATAAACAAAGCTTTCGTATCTCACATTTCAAAAACTTGAAAACGGTATCCCACATTTTGACCCCGACTCAAGATCAGTGTCTGGAGACGTTAGCTCCGTTACGGAGATAGTTTAAATTCAAATTGTAAAGGGTAATTTTATCTAATCACATATTAACCCTTAACCATCCCTTAACCCCTATCGTTTTTCCCCCATTCTCAAAGCTGCCTCACAACGAATATACTCTCTCTCTCTCTCTCTCTCTCTCTCTCTCTCTCTCTCTCATATACGAATCACCCAATTTGATTCTCTCATTACAATAGAGAAAGGGCATCAACAAGATGGTGTATAGCAGCAAACACCAATGAATGAACAAGATGGACTGCATCAACAACCATCAATATGTGAATCTCGAAGAGGCTAGGGTATGCAACATCAAGCAACAGCTCAAGATGTGGCGGAACCATCGGCTCATGATGTTCAGCCTAGTTCCCAACCACTACCTGAACCCAGTCAGTCATCACAATGGAATATGCGTTGAGCTTAGTGGAATATGTAGTAAGATTGCTTTTGTTGAATATGCAGACTGGTTTTGTGGAATATGCAGTAAGACTGCTTTTGTGGAATATGCAATGAATTATTGCGGACTATGCTTCTTTAACTAGCTTTTGTGGAATATGGTTCTTTAATTAGATTTTGTGATGTTTATCGGTAAATCAAACATTGTTGGATTTGCCTATTTTCATGGCTTTATAGTCATTTGAAATGCGAGGTTATGTGTTTGGAATTTTCATATATTCATCTGTTGTTATGGAATTGTCCAGTTTAGAACAAGATTAAGGATGAACATGATGTATGTATGTTCATGAAAATGTGTTATGAAATGTTATGAAATACATGTACTGATTTTTCGACGAGTTACAAACATCAGGTACCAAACTTGTATAAATTTCGTTAAAGCTGTTAAAAAAATGGCCTTGTTCTTCAAAATTGCTATGAATTTGTATTTTTAATTTAGTTTTAGACTTTTGGTGCTAAATCTTTAGTTTTGGTGGTAAATCTATGACCAAATGGGTCTGGCGCCAAACTATAGTATTGAATTAGCGGGAGGGATTGAATAGACGAAAACACCTTCCAAAATATGCCGTATTGAATTGGCGGGAGGGACTGAATAGACGAAAACACCCTCCAAAATATGCCGCCTGGCAAGCTCCGTAACAGAGCTAATGTCCCCATACACTGATCTTGGGTCGGGGTCAAAACGTAGGATACAGTTTTGAAGTTTTTGAAAGGTTAGATACGAAAGCTTTGCTTCTTGAAAAGGTTAGAGACGGTTTGGTCCTTTTTTCCTTTTGGTTTGGTCTCAAATCGAACCCCTTCATTTCACATACATGTTTCTAGTTTTGACAGGACTGCGCATTGTCTGCTAGAAGCATATGCTTTCCTTGCTGCCTATGCACTTCAGAGCAACCTCATAAGCTGCATGCAAAGATAGCCCCATTCACAAGAAACACTCTAGAAACCGCACTTCCTAGGGACCTAGTCATCGCCACCACACGCCGTAGCCGTCCTCCCTTAAACTTTTCTTGAACCAATCAACAAATCTAGTGTATTATTGTTTTAAGTTTTAACATCCAAAGGATAACAACTAATCCAGCTAGCTACTCCTACTAAACCTCTAGCCACCAAAGTGTAAAGCGGCGCCAATAAAAGGCTGACACCCAAGTTGTAATTTTCTCACCCCTCGTGTAATTTTGCTGAAAGAACAACAAAAAAGAAGACACAAAATTTTAACGAGTTTCGACAAATGTGCGTATGTCCTCAGAGCAGCATTAGTATTTCTTCCACGTCCTATACAAAATAATGGGATTACACGAAACACTCACTCTACGCTAGCTAAAGTGATACCACACCTCTCTCTCTCTAAAGAGATATTTTCTTCTCACTAATTTCTCAAGTGAGGATCTCACTACAACTATATCACAAACTCTTCAATTTGGACTCTGCCTTGGGTTCTTGTTGCGATCTTTCATGCCTTTATATAGGCAATTGGCTCCATGCATGATTTATGTACGTAACGTGCAATTGGTTATAATGTCAAGTTTCCTTCTCGTTTCATGCTTAATGTTGGCATGCTTATTATTAATGCATGTCTTCTTCATCTTCAAAGATCGTAGCCACCTCCACCTTAAGCTTATAGCGTTGTTTCTTACCTTTCAAGTTTGCTGCACCAACTTTTTTATTCATATAGTAACTAGCCTTGTTTTCATTGAATGGGTCACCAAGGCTACAACAAGAAATGTGTTCCTCATGTAGTAAACCACCACATGGATTTCCTTCTCTAATTAAGGAGACTGGCCTATCACAAAGTACCTCACAAACGCTCTTCATCAATTTAAGCTGCTCTTTAATATACTCATAAGTACAGAAGTAGAAAGCATGAGTTGGTGCATCCCTTAGCATGGTGATGGTTAAGCCTCTATATCATTTTGGCCTTTCTTCTTTGGGTATGCTTTTGGCAACATCTATGGGGCCTTTTAGCTAGGGTCTCGGTTTGCAGATGAAGACGGATCTTTACAAGTTCTACTGGGTTGAGGATTAGGCTCTGCAAAGTACCTGCACCAAATCCTCTTAGAGCAACACCTTTGTAAGAAGGAGAGTCTTTAGGTGAAACCAACGGACCGAGAGCTCAAGAGAGAATAACATTTGTCTGGAAAACCATGGCACTTTTGTAATAATTAAACAAATACATTGTTAGTAAAACTCACACATTTCAACACAAAAAGAAGATTGTTAAAAATAGAAAGCTGAAATGTGATGGAGGCCAAAGGGGCAGTTATGCCTATGTAAAAGGCAGTTATGCCTATGTAAAAGGCAGTTGGGTCTTCTGTGACGAAGACATTACGAAGAATGCTTAAAACAGAACATGTTTTTGAAATTTGTTGCATTATCCTAAGACTGTCAATTGGGTGCCCTGAAATTATACCAGCAATACCTACAGACCGTCCTACTAATGTAGCCTTAAATCTTGAAATACTACCATCGAGATTTTTCTTGATTTTACCCATTTGCTTTCAGCTACATTTTTCCCTTTAGGTAATGGAATAAGAATCTAAGTACCTTGTTTCTGAAGAGCATAATTTTTTTTTTTTGTAAACTTCACTTTATAAAATTGTTTTCACCCCAAACGAATAGTTATCATGCTCAACAGACATTTAATATCAACTTGTGTAACAGCCAAAAATACTAGAAGCACCACAAATAACAAAGTTATAAAGAATTATCAACACAATAGCCTAAGGGCTAGTTTGGTATTGCTGTGACTTTAAAAAAAAACTGCTGCTGCTGTACTGCGAAAATAATCAGCTGTGAATTAAAACAGTTTTGTGTTTGGTAAATATTAGTTTTAAAAGTGCTGCCAAGATAAAATTTATTAATTTCTAGTGTTTTTAGTGACAGCTGCTTTCAAAAGTAACCTTCAGGTTGCTTCTAAAAGCTGCTGCCAGTGACCTATAATTTTAAAAAAAAAACTGCTTTTTTTCATTTACCAAACACTATAAAATCTAAAAATTCGGATAGAACCTGATTTTTTAAAAGTGAAGCTATACCAAACTAGGCCTAAGCCCTTTTTATATTCTACTAGCCTTCTAGCACGCGTTTAAATCTGCCATTTTTTTTTTCTATTTATATAGGGTTTAGGGTTTAGGCTAAACCCTAACTAAAATCTGGTTTTTTGTTTTTGATAATATATTTAATAAATAAAATCTGAAAATAAAGTATTAGAGTTCACCACGTCCTTATTTTTCATCAAATGTTTCTTTTTTCTAATTGTAGTTCACCACGTCCTTATTTTTCTCCAAATGTTTTTGCTTTCCATTTATTTTGATTTTGTTTTACCATATCACCATTTCAACATAATTTTATAGTGACTGTTTTCCCTATATCAAATGGGTTATTTGGGAAATTTAAAAAACTGGTGAAGCTTTGACACCAAAGGCAACGCTTCGCATTATAGGAGTAGAAATTATGATATCAACACCTCCAAAAGAATTTGTCATCTATTTTTAGCAATTCTCCACAACCTTCATCTATATCACAAGTATCATCTATTATCACTACTCAAAACACATCTATGTAACTTCAAAACAGACTCAACCTTCTTCAATTTGACATATCATCACGAAAAGCAAACAATTATGAGAATTCGACT
Organism: Fragaria nipponica; assembly: GCA_000512025.1. Classification (NCBI taxonomy): domain Eukaryota; kingdom Viridiplantae; phylum Streptophyta; class Magnoliopsida; order Rosales; family Rosaceae; genus Fragaria; species Fragaria nipponica. Next base: position 4,666 of record BATV01045378.1, read on the forward strand.
TCATTCAAGACCAGAATCACACAAATGAAGATCAAAAATTTCTTCTAGAACAAATTGAGCTAGATATTGCATTGTATAGTCATATATGCAAGATCGCAGCTAGTACTGTACTTCAAAATAAAAAACCAAAGGGATCTAAGCTGAATTTAGTGAGATATGTCGTTGTATAGTCATATATACAACATCACATCTCATATTTCACTTCAAAAGCATAAACTAAAGCGATCGAAACTCAAACTATATATACCACACCAACATGATTCAAAGCTTCGTAGTCCCAAATCTAAGGTTTTATGTTGGAGGCATAGAAGATTAGTAAAGCGGAAGCAACTAAACATATATAGAATCTATGGAGAACCAAAGGATCAAAAGTCGAAGCTCTGATACTATGATAACATGGAATCCAGGGTTAACCTGTGAAAGCTTAAGGTTGAAGATGAAGACTTAGAGACAAAATGCAGAAATTTCCAAAGAGTTTTTGATTAATGCCACACCAGACCATCAATTCTTATATCACACTAATATATATAGTTAGAAATCCAACAATTATTACAACTAATAATCAAGTAAAAAGATGAAAAATTTAAAATAACAACTTGACAACTAGATCACAGTCTATAGGTCAGTGTTGGTTTTTATGTTGATTCACTGACATGACATTTCTTGACCTTGATCATTTTAAACACGTCTGTCACAAAAACATTTCCCACATAAGGCCTCAACTGCCACACAATATCCCAACATCGCAATTCAAAATAACAACACCCAAATCCTAAAACCCACCACCCCATTAAACCACACTTCTCACACATACACATCATTCAAGTTTATAATAGGTATGATGGTTATCCATTAGCGAAGAGGGAAATATATTTATATATAGTATGCTTGGGGTGAAAGTATTTCCACCGAGAGAAACTATTTTTTTGTCATACTATTTTTTTTTCAGGTTCTTTTATCCTAAATGATAACTATCAATATATTGTGCATATATTGTCATATCTCTATTACAAACTGAATTAAAAAACTAAATAATAGACTTGGACAAAGAACATGAGTAACTTCATTGATACTTGCTTGAAAGTGTCTGCATCATTCAACATGCATATGCCTTTTACTAATTCATCCAACATATATATGATCACGAGTTGTTTTCCTAATGCAAACAATTAAGTGGCTTCTAATATGACTTAGGGTTACATGAAAAAGTTGTAGCATGTTTGGTGCTTAGGTACTCGTACACTTTTGCAGCATCATTTTCATCGTTCAGTATAACAGTATAACAAGAGTTATATAAAAACAAACTCTATTTGCTATGATATTACACATTTTATACTCTTTGATATTCTTTAAATTTTCTTGACCAGTGGTCGCTTATGAGTGCGTGGATCTCATTATCTCCAAAAATATGATCGATACTTGTAGAATATATTATGAACATAGTTGTTTGTTCATCCTGGTCATTAGGTTATGAATTCATTATAACCATCTAAAACCTTATAGGTAATAAAAATGCAATCATCATTATGCATGAATATCACTTTCAGATATCCACTAGTGTCAGGTAACCACCTCTTCATCTCGATAAAGTTTGTCATAAATGATGCGATGAGGATATATGGGTGAGTGTTGGGGATGATATTTGCGGTGATCGTAATGATAATTATCTCAAAGGTGAATAGAGTTTTCGGGTGGAAAGCGGTCCCTAGTATTAGAATATTATGGCATGTCATTTTCTTGGTTCTTAATAAATGAGTTCAATCAATCTAAGTGTTTTGACGTTTCGAGTAATCAAGTCCATGAATCAAAAGTACAGAGTTATGAGATTATGTGAAAACAAAAAAAAAACTGAAGATTGATCACGACCTCACTGTTGCAGAAACTAAAATGAATAATAATCGAAATAACATATATAGCCATCAGTCATGTAAAAAACTGAAGTGAGATCACAATCTCGCTGTTGTAGAAACCAAAGTCAAAAAACTATATTATTAACTGCTCTTGTATCATAGTTATTCTTATAGAGAAGAATGGTCGGATGAGTGTACATACATATTCAACCATGCTTGAGTTGTACATCCTTTACTACAACACCACAATTTGGCTTTCATGGATTGAAAGTGATAAATGGGGAGAATTTGGATCGAAGCTTTATAAAAAGTTGGATGTGTTTCAAGAAGAGGAAGGAAAAATAGTTTTTCTGATTTACAATCCTCGTTTTCTTAAGAATATTGTTATGACACAATGGTTGAGGTATGTATTTTATGATTTTGTTATTAATTTATACGTATACGATAGAGAAATATTATTGACCTTTTATTTTATTTTGTAGCAAGCAAAGAGGTATCAATGGATCTGAGGGATATGGACACCCATTGACCGAGCAGAAGGGAGGCCTCTATCTGCATAGGATTAAGTTTAGAACCGCCGCCGACTGCTCATTTTTCCTGCGGAAGGCAAACTAAATCAGACAGCATACATCAATTCTGTTTCCAGAAGTTGGGAGCACTTCAAAGTTATCATACATAAGGGTTATAAATTTTTTGTGGCAAGACAAAGTGTAGAGATGTTACACTCTCTAGAAATTTCAGAGAGGATGACGAGGTGTGTTTGTATAGATAATTTGTAGAGAACTTTAAAATAAACATTCAGTTTGTAGTATTTCCTATCTATCTGGTAGTTTAAAACATCTCTCATTAAAGTACAATATATTTTGGGCTTGGAATATAACTGAAACATTTTGACTTCCTTATTGATAATAGTTCGCAAACTTTAGTGCCGAGTTTATTCATGTAGTGTAATGTAATTTATAGCATTCTTTCCGAGTAAAATTTTATCTTTATTTGATTAATTTTGTTTCATATTTTAAAAATATATATATTTGATCTTTGATTTAAAAAACTTTTCATTTGTAAACGTCATGGCCCATTTGTTATTGACAATGTTTATTAAACGTCATCAAAATATTGTCCATGACGTTTTTATAGCATCATGGTCCATTTGTCATTGACAACATTTTTTCAAACGTTGTGGAAATATTTTTCATGACATTTTGAAATACTTTTCAAACGTCATGAAAAGTATTTCCTCGACATTTGGAAATCGTCATAAGAAATAGTGAGACATACAATAACGTTTGACAAATGTCATAAACTTCGGGCAAAATTTGGATTCATGACATTTGCTTCTAAAAACGTCATTGAAAGAACATTCAATGACATGTTCGGGCAAACGTCATGAATTTGTTGTCATTAAAACTTTTTTTTTTTTTTTAAGTAGTGTCATGTGTATCAGTTACACTCAGTAATCGGGTAATTTATCTTACTCATCATATTCCCGCTAAATTAACATGCCTAAAGGTTTGTTTTTTTACATATATCATCACATTGAGAGAGTAAGGAGTCAAGCTATGATCATATAAATAACAACTTCACTCTGTCAAGCTAGATCAGAGTGAGTACCCCATAATACAAGTGCACCAAAGAACTATAAAAGTAGTTAGCCCTATTGTAGTAGTACATAAGCAAACTTGTTCTAACCAACAACTGCTGAAAGAAATTCGGTTATTAACCAAGCAAATGATACAGTCGAAAGAAGCTGCAGAAAAATAAATAACAAAAAAATAAAATAAAACATCACATACCCTATTGCTACCCCAAAAATACCACCTCTGTTACGATCCTCACTTTGTGTACATTTCGAATAATCAAACCAGTGAAACGACTACATTCTAGAGGCAGAGATATGGCAAAGAACGAAACAGGCTGCCTAGCAAGCCCAAACTCAAGTGAAATAAGAGAATAAATGGATCAAAAAAAATTTGGCCCATATCACCGAGGTGCAACTACAATCTAGCATAAGCAAATGCCTAAACCCACTACCTAGATTCTCTTCCTCCCACCAGCCGGCCCAAGTTAGCAATTATGGAGCCTCCACCGGCCCTTCACCGCTCCGGCAACCTTGATTTCTCCACCATTGAAGGACCTCCTGAAAACCGACCTGACGCCTCTAAGCCGATCTAATACTCTGACTCGATCAATGGACGCCGAAATACAAACCCACCGTCGACAACCTTCAACATCAAAGTTTTGAACCTATTCCTAAATCGATGGTCGATCAACCATATCGAGATCAACGCCTCACCCCGAACCAACCTCGCATTCCTAGTTAAGATCCGAATACAATCACCACTGAACCATAACCATAAACAAAACATTAGCCTCTGTCAAATCCAACACTACAACCCACCACCTCACCTCAGTCTAGGGACAAAAATCTCAGCCCGACCCAATCAACTCAGTTTTCGCCAACCCATAGAGCAAGTGAGCAACAAATCAAAACTCACAGTCAAAAATGCTTTGAACATCTCCTCGAAGTTGCCACTCAAAAGTCATCGTTGTGATACAGTTAAACACTTCCTCGCCTCCCCTTATGATCAACCCAACCCAACCAGATTGCGCCGCCACTATCAACCCTCCCATCATTTGCTTCTAGAAACCTGGGGCAACAAAAATCATTTGTACTTGTTTCTATGATAGGTGATGTTTTTAGTCTAAAGGTTGGTTAGAAACTTAGAATATTAGAAAATTTATATCTGCTAATTTTAGGTTTTTTTTTTTTTATGGAAAGCCGTACAACAAATTTTGTTAATCAGAAGTTAGAATGGCACGGATACATACCTTCCATTGCCAAACGTTTGGGCAAATTAAGGACTTGGCATGCTAGTACCATTCATTACAAAACCCGCTCACTTAATTCAATACAGGAAAGAAAAAGTGAACCTAATTAGAATGTGTAACAAAACCACAACAATTAGGCACACAAATGCCTAGGTTTCTGTAAAAAGAATTATTGTAAATAGACTAGTTAAATACTTGGATTGGGCTAAAGCAAAGCTTTTGACCCTAGAACCCAAACAACCCATAGGAGGAGAAGTCCAACTCAAGGCCCAGAAGAAAGGCCCACCATGTGATCCCAAACGCCTCAACACCGTACTGTTGCGTAGAAGCTCTCGTCCAACATCGATCTTCGTCGATCTTCACTACCATGTCCACCACCGGCCGCCAAACCCGCTTGACCCCAACATGTAGCCTCCCTTGCCCTACCCATAAAACCACGAAACCAAGCGCCTCAAAAAGCACCCGCTAGAGTTGCTACGACTTCGTCTGATCGATCTAGCATCAGTAGTCGTAGCTCGAACGCCATTGAAAAGGTCCACCGGATATGTGCAAACACGACACACTCATTGCAAGGCATCCACAAATCACCATGGTCACCATCACCTGCAAAAACCTCCAACAAAACACACCTATCCAAGGACCGTTAGAGAAAATTACATTCATCATGTCCGGCCAGCAAGCCATGGGTGTCGGCATGGTCAAGAGACCAGCCTAGACCGAGGCAGCTTTAGTTTGTTAGAAGCCCCGCCGACGCTGCTTTCTCCTTTGTCAAGGCTAATTTTAGTTTATAAATGAAATACTTTAGAGGTTAATTTTTAGTGTCTTTTTTCATGAAGAAATAAAAACCGAAAAACAAACTACATAAGAAAACCTCTTGGGACACCCCCTCCCAGCTGATCTAAATGAAACGTTGGGGACACAAAAAGTGGGAGGCAAAAGAACCAGACGGATGAAGTCTGGGAAGTGTGCCCTAAATCAGTAAGCTTATCAGCCACAAAGTTAGCCTCATGGTAGATATGTCGAAAATAAATAGAGTGAAACTGCTGCGCCAAGGCCTAGATGTCTCGAACTAAAGTGGAAATGCGCCATGGAACTGAAGCCTTCCCTTGGAGACAGTCAAGCAAGATCTTGGAGTCACCTTCCACAATGAGATGTCTATGTTGTTGCAGAAGAGCTCTATGTAAGCCTTCCCGTAAAGCGGTGGCCTCAGCCATAAGCACATTCGTCTGACCCAATCTCTTAGTTGTAGCACACAAAGGATTAACAAAGCCAAGTAAAGCATTCCCATTCCGGACTGAGCCATCAAAATTTAGCTTCATAGCCGGTAAATCTGGCAGCTGCCATTTAATATTGAAATATTTGGAAAACTTAACTGATGGAACTTTAAAGTTAGCATTATAGTTACTAGATCCCATCATGAAATCCCCAAACAAGGTTTTATGAGGGGTAGGAACTAGTTGCTGAAATACTAACCAATAATTTTAGTGCCTTTGAGATGATTTTGCTTCATTTCATAACATTGAATATGGTATTCATTAGCCTTTTGCTTATGACCTTTTCTTTATAGGATTCAGACTTTAATCTTGAATCATATGACGCCATTTGATAGTTTGACTTAAGAGTCGTCATTAACCGCCAACAACGATAGGGGAGTCAACTTTTAGGGCATCATTTTGCATGCCCAAAGATTAAAATATCAATATCTGTATATCTATCGGAACTTTGAAAAAAAAAAAAATCAGATATATCGAAAAAATAGCGGGGGAAACTAATATTTTATCTGAAATATTTAATTCAAAGATGATATAAAAATATATAATCATTAAATTCTACATGTAGAAAGAGACTCTAGGTCATGTACTTCTCAATTGAGAAATTTTATTCACACATTGCTAGATACTAGATACACATCTCTTACTTATTACACCACCTTAAAATTTTTATATTTTATTATTTTGCTTAATACACAACCTCAAATTTTCTAAAATACCCTCATTCACAATACCCAGTTGTTCACTAAATACTAATTGAACTTTTTTTATTAATTGAAAAAAAAAAAAGACTAAAAGAACAAATAGATATATATATATATATATATATATATATATACACGGTCCGTCTCTGCTACGGACCTTCGGTGCGGACTTCCATTTTTGGACCACTTCTCGATCGAATTTCCTCAAACTTCCTTCTAGACATATCTAGATCATCATGTATAGATCATCTCTGCATAATTTCAGCCAATTTGGTGATCGTTAAGGCCCTCAAAATCGAAAAACAAATGGAGATGATGAACCGAACAGAATTCTGTCCGTCGGTTTTGTAACGCAATTTGAGGGCCTTAACCATCACCAAATTGGCTGAAATTTTGCAGAGATGATCTACACAAGATTATCTAGATATGTCTAGAAGGAAGTTTGAGAAAATTCGATCGGGAAGTGGTCCAAAAATGGAAATCCGCACCAAAAGTTTGGTGCGGACGTCCGCACCTGAGAATTCCTCTATATATATATAATTTCTTTTTTCCAAAAAGAGATAGAATATATATGCTTAATCAACATATATAACACGATTAAAGAGAGTTCAAGATGTTCTCTAAAAAAAAAATAGAGTGCAAGATGTTTATATGAATTGTTTGTAACATAGTTAAACAACGACCGGATCTTAACCTATAAAATGAACAATGACAATATGAGTTTTGATGACATCACTTATGCTTATTGTCCATGAATTCTTTTTTCCGATCAGAGATCACCATGAATTCTATAGTTGCTTGATTTGGGTTTTTTTTTTTTTTTAAAAAGATAGTTGTTTGATCAATCTTTTACACAAAATTTGTCACATTGGTGAGTCGTTAGATATTAAAACATCTAACGGTCTAGATTGTATATTATATTTCTTTCGAACAAAACAATTAAAATAATATTAGATTAGTGGTCATTTTTCTGTAAATAAATAAAATAAAATTTTAATTTCAACGAGCTGGACACCAAGAAGAAAAGAAAGAACGAACATCTTCTGAAGAAGATATCCCAAATGTAAAGCTCAACAATCATCAACCCAAATTTGAAAACCTAATTCATAATAAATTCAACACATTATACTGTACATAAACTAGCATGGTTGAAGTGTGTGTGTGTATATATATATATACAATGAGTTTATTAATATGGTTATTTTGGTGATTCTCTAGGTGTTGAATTAATGCTAACTCTAACCCACGCTACACTTCTGAAACTTGGTATTTGCCACGAGCTTGATTTGAAGATAACACATAGAATAGATAGACCAAACCCAGATCATAAAATCCTCAAGGCAAAAGTTACTCGTTTTCCTCTTTTTTTGTACCTTCATTTTGTAATTTAGGTTTAATGATCTTTAGGCTTTTGAGCGTTTGATATTGTTCAAGAGATGAGTTTTTCCAGTGTTCATGACGTTTATATTCATTCTGTCATTCTCAATCTTTTATTTCATTTATTTACAGAAAAATGACCACTAATCTAATTTTATTTTAATTGTTTTGTTAGAAAGAAATATAATTCCATGTCATTTCTCTTATACAGTCTAGACCGTTAGATGTTTTTATATCTAATGACTTACAAATGGTGTCAAATTTTGAGTAAAAGATTGTTTCCCTTGAACTGGACCCATGATGTGTGTGTGTGTGTGTATATATATTTTCTTTAAGATCGAGAATTAGTTGACAAAGAAAACGCAAAGTAAGATAGTATATTCCAAGTTTCTAAATATATTTTTAATTTTAATATAGATGACTTTTTTGGTAAATTTAATGTATTCCTAAAATATAATGTTGGGTGTATAAAGGATGTGAATTTAACACTTACAGGTGCGTGAATAAAATTTCTCTTCTCCATATAAATGTATCATTTTGATTGTTGTCTTCTTGCGATTCATTTGAGATCCCATTGCATCTTGTGCTTAAACTGATAAAATCAAAACTTGAGCCAAGAACACGTATGATATAAGGACTAGAGGAGTAAATGATGACCAAAATATCAAATTTTTATAGATAGTTCTCTAAAATATTGAAGATACACCCTAAATATCTTAAATATCATAAAGTTTTGATGTTATCGGAGTAATTTAGCATATACGGTGAAAGATAAAATATTTACTTCAAAGATATATCGGTTAGTCAAAAAAAAAGAGATATCAGATAATATATCGCAGATATTTCAATCCTTACGCATGCCCTCTCCTCCTGCCCATAGTCTATTAGTTTAGTCATATACAATGCTCCATATAAAAACACCCATCGACAGTCCATTGTATGTTTAGGTATAAATGTTTGGTGTGTGTTATTAATGTTGGAAAAAATGGTGAAAATCACTATTTTATGTAACCATTTTAAGTTGGATAATTTAAGTGGGTTATAGGGTGAATGAGAATAGTCACCCAAAGTTGAATACTTGAAACGGTTTTATACTTTTCACCTTCCATGGTTGTTTGGATTCTATAACATCATAAGATGTTAAATGAAATGGTAGTGGATGTTAAATGGAATGGTAGTGGTGTTATGAAAGGTTATAACATTACAAGATGTTAACTACACCAAAGGTGAAAGGGTTGTAACTCATGAATATGAATTCATGACATTAAAGTGGCTCCAAGGTTTCCTCATGTATAAATAAGTGACATCTTCCCTCATTCTAGATATACCAACTCAAATCATCTCCTCCTCTCTAGTTTTAGTTTTCTGGTGATAGAAAGAATGTACAACAAGTTCGTCGGGTGTTCTTGGTAGCAGTGCAACTCCAAAAGCACAAGCAGCCGTTGTATCTTGGGAGACAAATGTCATCAAGCCTTTTGCACCGGAAGAGGAGGCATAATTTGTCTTAAAGAAAGTGTGTGAGACACACGACTCGACTTCAACACTTTCCTCCAGTCCTACATCCGAGTTGATAGCATAAAACGATATTTATGTTCTTCATTCTAAGTGTTCCAAAACACTTGATTCGCTTCCACAAATTCCGCTTCTCCTTCAATCATGAGTGGTAATCAAAGTTGTTCATAGTAATTGGTTTATGTTCATCATTTCATTATTTATAATTATTGTTTAATTATAAATTTGTTGAAGGAGAAAAGATAATGAGAATAACGGTCTACTCATTCATTGATAGAAATGCTTATTTATAGGCATTATATAGAGTCTCCCTAAGGATCTAGAATATCTATCAACTGTAATCTATTCTAATAAGGAAATTGGATTAACAAATCCTACGTGTATTAGGACAAGACACATAACAGAAGGACGAAAATATAATTTCCTTAAACACTCCCATTGTGTTGTGTCCCTAATACGATATGGTGCTTATGATGTTGCCTCGGTAAAAGCATTGCCAAGTAAAACAAAAACCTCATGGGTAAAACAAAAGACTTGGACGAAGGGAAAAAGGCGCACAATGCACCAACTATATTTGAAGATAACATGTGATGCATGTAGACTCCCTCTGATGTCTACACAACGACTCCCCCTGATTGGTAATTCAATCTCGGAGTACAGATAAACGGCGCAAGCCAATGCACTTCACATACTTCAAAAATAGACTTGGGCAACAATTTAGTCATTAAATCCAGCCACATTATCCTTAGATTAGACCTGCTATACTTAACATTACTTTGATCTTTAAGGAGAAGGTTGCTTAACAACTCAAAACATAAGTTCGCGTTGAAAATCAGATTCACGCGTGGCATGACCTTCGTGTACTTAAATAGTCATAACGTCTTCGATACAATAGGTATGGACGAACCGTATAAAGTTCTGGAAACTAGATACACGTAGCTTCCAACCATATAAGGTCCATAACATAGTTCATCTTGAGCTGATCACAAAGCTCTGTCGAAGTTGACTGTTCTGCCAAAGCAGATTCTCAGACAGATCCGTCCTACTTTACGAAAATAGCCATAACTTACTCAATATGATAGGTGTGATCAAATGGTTAGTGTCCCTGGAAATTAGACACATATACCTTTCCAATGGTACCAATTTCACTATTTTCCAATGAGTGGGCTATCTTGTAGGTCCCATGGAAGTTGACCTACGAAACTGGGCAGATTCTGATTTCGTATTTGATGTGTCTTTATGTAGGGATGAATAAGCCTGAGCCTTTCATAGAAGGAATCACTACCATTACATTGGTGTTGTGTGGGCGCATCCGGCACCTATCTTGATGTTCCTTTACACTCATCTAAGAGGGCGCGAAGATGCTCAACCGCTAGGAAGAGAGTTGAAAGACTAAGGAGAACTTGGCCTTACAAGTTTATAATGAATGAGATGTCGAGTCGAGCATATTATAACAAGTACATGAATGTGCTACCGTACTTAGATGGAGAATTCCTCCTCAGATTTCTTCGTCATATGGACGAAACAAGTCTTCTCAAGACTTCGACCGATCAAGGGATACATATAGGCATAATTTCATCGTCATTGAGATTGCCTTAAGCCGACAGATGAATAAGCATCATCAATAACGGTCCTCACTTTCGAGACCAAGTATTCCCAAGATCCTTTCATTCTTAATTTTGGTTAAGTGGCATCTCTTAGTTTAACAAGAGTTCATCACGATTCATCCAGAATTTACACGCAAATATGCATAATTCTTCATATCCCTTCCCTAATCAAGTAGATACTTAGCAAATACCTTGCAAACGCGCTCCGTGGTCA
>BATV01044175.1:0-10082 GCA_000512025.1 Fragaria nipponica
TGATGTGAAATAGAACTTCAAGGACCAACGTTATTAAAAAAAAAGATATTGGACCAAACTGATTATTGACCTAAAATACGAGGGGGCAAACTGAATTTAATCCATTAAAAAAATTATGTCATGTCGTTCTTAAACAAAAATACAATCTTATCATTCCAAATCCAATGGCTCTAGATTATTTTGTCTTTTATTAAAAGAAAAAATTTGATTTTTGTTTTTCTTTTATAATTAAAAAATATATATTTCTAGCATTTTCTTTCTCTTTTCCTTTTCATCACTATCATGCTTAGATTGAACGTAAAATATAGTGTAAAAATACATATATTTATGAGAATATACTTGTTCAAAAACACGAATTCTTACGATATATATACACACATATATAATTGGTAAAAAAAAATAAAACAGTTTCGTCGAGGAGAAAAAATTCAGTGACATTCATGCATGATGCATCTTCAATAGTTTGCACGAATTCGTATGAAATACACACACACACACGTAATCATCCAAAAGAAATTAGATAGAGATTTTTCTATTTTTATTTTATTTTCAAAACTCTTAACAGAATATGGTTTATATATAGATATCATAATTTTAAAATGTAAAAATAAAATATTAAAATGGAACTAAATTTCGATTCACAAATATAGAAGGAAATTTTAATAAATTTATGAAATTGATTTATGGTATAAAAGCCTAGTTTGGTATGATTATTAACTTGGTATATCCACATCCATATTAAAAAGGTAAGAAAATATTTCATATTAGTATTTAGCATACATTAATTATTAAAGTTAAAATTGTATTTTTACCTAAGAATGAAATTATATAATTTATTAAATTGATGATGTGTCTATATGACATGACATGCCACATAAGATTAAAGTTATAAATCTTAAGCCTTATTAAAGCCCTCTAGCACTACCTAGCCTTAGTAAAAATGTCAAAATAAATTCCGAGATCCCTACTACGTTCGTTCATGAACGCATTCCAAGTGATAACAAACTAAATGGCAAAACGTCAGCAGAACAGAGACCGTTGGGCACAAACTTACAAAAATGCTTAGAGAGTCTCCACCATTATCTCTTCTCTTCACACAGATCGATCAACTAGCTAGAGCAGAGCCACATATGAGCTACCCATGCCTAATCCATCTCCATGAAAAAGAACCCTGATTGCCAGCATATCTACTCAGCATCCGCCACGTGTTGATATTCCATTAACTGCTTATCTATCTAGCTCGTATTCCGCCCCAACAAGCCACCGCTAGCTCAAACACTGCAGGAGCTAAGTTAGCAAGTTGTTAATCATCAGAACCGAGAAAAACCTTGAAGCAAGTAGCTAGCTCTTTCTTTGCATTGAGCTACCCCGCTTTCCTTTGGATTTTCTTTTTCAACCATGGAGGCCAGCATAGCCTGCTGTTCAGCTAGGGCATTCCTGCCCGGTGTTTCGACGCAGCATTCGACTGCACTGGCTGCTCCATCCGCCATCTCTCCATCTTTCAGCTCCAAGGTTTGTGTGTCAAAGTATACAAGTTCATGCATTTCAAGGTCACATAGTTTCCCTAAGCTAATATGTGACCCTTCTCTATTTGTCTCTATATTATGATATTGGCAGAGCCTAAAATCAACTTCCCTGTTTGGGGAGTCACTAAGACAAGCGCCAAGATCATCATTGAAGGTTTCAAAGACAAACCAGTCTTCTTTGGTCACCAAATGTGAAATTGGTGATAGCTTGGTGAGTTAGAGTTTGAAACCGAATTTTTTCTTCTTCTAGATATGCTGATTGATTTGAGGTGTAAACTTGGGTTAGATATGTTGATGAATATTTACTACTTTGTTGCGAGTGTAGGAGGAGTTCCTTACAAAGGCAACCCCGGATAAAGGGCTGATCAGGTTGATGATGTGTATGGGGGAAGCAATTAGAACTATTTCCTTCAAGGTGAGAACTGCTTCATGTGGAGGAACAGCCTGTGTTAACTCTTTCGGGGATGAGCAGCTCGCGGTAGATATGCTCGCCGACAAACTTTTGTTTGAGGTAAGATCATCTTGGAAGAGAATTTGCACACTTTCAAGTGAAACTCATTTTGGTATTTTTAGTGTGCAACACATTAGTACTATTTTTAACGCTTTGAAAAGCATTAGTACATTTTGATGTCCGAATCTTACTTCAAACATCAGCAACTAGATTAATACCTGCTCCAATTTTTGCTGCTTAGGCCTTAACTTACTCGCATGTCTGCAAATACGCTTGCTCTGAAGAGGTTCCGGAACTCCAAGACATGGGAGGTCCAGTTGAAGGTGTGCAAATCCTGGCATCACTCATTGATGAATAATGATCAGAATTTATAGTTAATTTCTCCCGGATCTTCAGTTTCTCGTTTCATATGAATGATGATCTTTCGGTCGCCTAATTACGAGCTTTTGTAACATGAATAGGTGGATTCAGTGTTGCTTTTGATCCACTGGATGGCTCCAGCATTGTTGACACCAACTTCACTGTGGGCACCATCTTTGGGGTGTGGCCAGGAGATAAATTAACTGGTGTAACAGGGGCAGACCAAGTTGCTGCAGCCATGGGAATTTATGGTCCTAGAACTACTTATGTCCTTGCCATTAAGGGCTTCCCCGGAACACATGAGTTCCTTCTTCTCGATGAAGGTGAGGACATTGAAAGTTTGAAACATCGTAATTGCTTGATGATAACATTCTAGAAAAGGTTATCATCTTTATGCAAGTTTTTGATGATTAACTTGACATCCGACTCCTGTCTTGGTCAGGAAAGTGGCAACATGTCAAAGAGACAACAGAGATATCAGAAGGGAAAATGTTCTCTCCTGGAAATTTGAGAGCCACATTTGATAATCCAGACTATGACAAGGTTTATTTCTCTACCTTAATGTACCTATCAGGCCATCAGTAAACTAACCATCTAACAGATCCATTCATAACTTTTTCTGTTTTAATAGTTGATCAACTACTATGTCAAAGAGAAATACACACTGAGATACACTGGAGGAATGGTACCAGATGTCAACCAGGTACATCTATACAACTCTTTCTTAATCAGTTTCTTTTAGTTCTTTAAGAATGATATGATAAAACGAATTTTGATTTCTTTGTGTGCAGATAATTGTAAAGGAGAAAGGGGTTTTCACCAATGTTATATCTCCAACTACCAAAGCCAAGCTCAGGCTGTTGTTTGAGGTAGCTCCATTGGGGTTATTGGTTGAGAATGCTGGAGGTTATAGTAGTGATGGTCATCAGTCCGTGCTAGACAAGGTCATCGGAAAGCTCGACGAAAGAACTCAAGTTGCTTATGGATCCAAGAATGAGATCATCCGGTTCGAAGAAACTCTATACGGCTCATCCAGGCTCAAAGGAGGTGTGGCTGTTGGAGCTGCTGCTTAAGTTATTTCCTTTGCTTTTCATGCCTTCCTTTTTCTCTTTTTGTTTCTCTGAGGAAAAAGAACAATCAGAGCTATTCATACAGATTTGTGTAATTTTGTACAAATGCTCAAAGATGGTGGACAATAATTACCAGGCTAAAAATCTGTGGATTGATCAATCAAGTTGATTTTAATGGTTCAGACTTCAGATTACTATATTTTTTTACTACATTGAATGGCATGCATCTTTGTAGGAAAACAAAAAACAAAAAGGAAGACTTGAATAAATAATCAGATAAAAGCTTGATTCCAAGATTGAGTTCCAAATTTGTAAATCCCTAAGTATAAACCTCGGAGTATCAGCTCCAACCCCTTGTCTTTTCTTACAATAATAGAAGCCAAACCATATGATTGTTTCCTGGGAGTCCTTTTTCACTAAAAACTATGCATACTGTCTCCAATACACTTTTGATAAGCCTAGCGCATCCTCTGCCTTCATTTTGAGATAGAACTACTGAAGTGATCAGGACTCAGATAAAACCATGGTATGAATTCTACTTGTTCTCTTTTTCATATTGGTAAATGATAAAGCAATTATGTGATTTACATTCAAGTTCTCATTTTCTTCAGGCCTCCGAGGCTAGAAGTGAGAAATGGCGTGGATCAGTTGGCGGGATTGTTGAAGCTCCCATAGAAAAAGTCTGGTCCATGGTGTCACAAACCAAAAGACTAGCAGAATGGATACCGATGGTTGAGCGCTGCACCGATTTAGCTGGAGAGGAAGGTGTTCCTGGTTATGTTCGACTAGTCTCCGGCTTCATGTTCCCCCAAGAAGATGGAGAAAGGTCATGGATCAAAGAGAAGCTGGTGTCCATAGATATACCACAGCATAGATATGTTTACAAATTGGAAGCAAGCAATGTAGGCTTAGATGGGTCTGTCAATTCAGTTAAGCTTGTAGATTATGGGAATGATTCGACACTAGTCGATTGGTCATATGAGCTAGACCCCTTACAAGGCACATGTGAGGATAGCATTATAGACTATCTGGGATTTCTATACAAATCTTGTATTAACAGGATTGAGGGTGCTATAGAAGCATCCAGCAAAGTCTCAGTAGCAGGGTCACAGTTTAACTAGTCAAGTACTTCTCTTCAAGTACTAGTTATACTTTTTGTTAGTTTTTCTCTTCTGTATTTGATCCGAAGGAAGTAAGATTATAAGACTTGGATCGAGATCCTGTTGTCTGTACTGTTATATTAAGAGAATAACTTAGGCAAATGATAAAGACCAAGTATTAAAAACGTCACACTTTATGTTCCTATCAACATATAGTAATATATATTTCATATTTCACATATCCTTAAAACATCTTCATGATCACCAATTTGGCTAAAAGATTTACAAAACTAATCTACGACCTCAAGCTGAACCATTTAGATGTCAAAATATAAATGAAAAGTTAAGTCTAATTTCTCATATTTAAGAAAAAAAGACCAAAAAAGGAGGAAGGGCCTTCATTAGAAATTTCTGTTTGAAGTTTTTGGATAGGAGCAAGCTACCTCCAAGTCTCTACTCATTGAAAACCATCTCTCAGCTTTATTCTACTTGGTATACTTTTTCTAAAGGTGCGACGTATTACTCATTCATGCAAATATGTCCAAATATATGGTAAAACATTACCAGAGTCAAACATGATCTAAAGGAGCACGTTTAAACAAAATGCAGATGCATAGATAGACAGATAGCATTGTACAGTTGGGCACTGCTGGCTTTGCTTCAATTGTGTACTTGCGCAGTTTACTACTTCAAGCATATTGTGTAACCCAGAAGAAAACTTAGCTAGTAGAACTATCAATAATACATATGGCTCACATTTCTCATTCAGGTACCTATCACATATTAAAGAATATCATTTGCACCTTCTTTATAAGATTAAGGTAGCAAGTCATAAGCATGTACAGTACATAAAATAGCTAGCTAGTACATAACTCAGAAACCATATTAGTATTAACACACAACCTCTGGGGGCTGTCTGCTGGCAAAGATGAAGTTCTCATCCCGGATTCAGGCGATTCTGTTGGTTGCTTTCATCTACCCAGCACTAATGGTCGAGTCGTTGGTTCGACATTATAACTTCAGGGTAAGTACATTCATCGAGGAACTAACTGGAAAACCAAGAACAGTTTTAGTCCGAACTTCATGTACCATGATATGCAGGTGGTGTTGAAGAACACAACAAAGCTCTGTTCGAGTAAGGCCATACTTACTGTGAATGGAAAGTTCCCCGGACCAACTCTATATGCTAGGGAAGATGACACTGTAATCATCAGGATCACTAACCATGGCAATCGCAATGTGACAATCCACTGGTGAGAACTATTAAGCTAGTTTGATATACATCATTCTTATAACTAATGTCTATTTTTTGTAATGGTACTAGGCATGGAGTGAAGCAACTTGGAACATGCTGGGCAGATGGACCGGCATATATCACACAGTGCCCAATACAGCCTGGACAAAATTTCATCTACAAGTTCACGATTACAGGACAAAGAGGCACACTTCTTTGGCATGCTCATGACTCGTGGCTAAGAGCCACACTACATGGTGCCATTGTCATCTTGCCCAAGCTAGGCACTCCCTACCCTTTTCCCACACCTCAAAAGGAAAGAATCATCATATTGTGTAAGTGCTCAAACTTTTCAGTATAAAATATGATGTGTGGTTGCACAATTGGGTAATTTGATTTTAGTTATTCTTTTGAAACTGTAGCCGAGTGGTGGAAATCAGATGTGGAAGCTGTGGTTGATGAGTCTACACAATCTGGCTTGCCACCAAATATTTCTGATGCTCACACAATAAATGGCCATCCAGGACCGGTTCCTGGTTGCTCTTCTCAGGGTACTGAAATGGGGTATACTTAATTTTTCACAATTGTTCGAACACATGTTATTATACCGTGTTACGTTCTATATGTTATATTGTTAGATTGTCATCTAAACTATTGGTGATAATCCGACAACATAATGTTCCCGGACAACAGTACTGTCATTCGTTTGTAAGCGAAGCGACTTGAGGAATGTAATGGTTTTGTACCTGCACATTTGTAGGCTTCACTTTACACGTTGAAAGTGGCAAGACCTATCTGCTACGCATCATAAACGCAGCACTGAATGATGACTTGTTCTTCAAGATTGCCGGGCACAACCTAACAGTTGTTGAAGTCGATGCTTCCTACACGAAACCATTCCAAACCGACACGATATTCATCAGTCCAGGCCAAACCACAACAGCACTTTTAGAAGCAAACAAAGACATTGGCAATTACTTAATATCAGTTTCTCCTTTCATGGATGCCCCAATTGGCATTGACAACTTCACCTCAATTGCTACATTGCGATACAAACACACCCCTCGAAATTCCACAACATTCTTGACCAACATTCCTCCTCAAAACGCAACCCCATTAACAGCCACATTCGTCGACTCCCTTCGAAGCCTCGACTCGAAACAATACCCTGCTAATGTCCCATTAACCATAGACCACTCTCTCTTTCTCACCGTAGGAGTTGGTATTAATCCATGTGACACATGTGTTAATGGTAGCAAGCTAGTGGCTTCTGTCAATAATGTTAGCTTTGTGATGCCAACTATAGCTCTTCTTCAAGCTTATTACTACAACATAAAGGGAGTCTACACACTCGACTTCCCACCAAATCCACCAAACCCTTTTGATTACACTGGTACTCCTCCAGTTAACGTCCAGACTGCAAATGGCACAAAGCTGTATAGGCTGGGGTACAATTCGACGGTTCAAATTGTGTTACAAGACATTGCTATCATACTACCAGAGAGTCATCCTACCCATCTTCATGGGTTTAATTTCTTTGTGGTTGGGACAGGATTAGGCAATTTTGATCCGGACAAGGACCCAAAAACGTTTAATCTTGTCGATCCGGTGGAGAGGAACACAGTATCAGTTCCAACTGGTGGATGGACTGCAATCAGATTCAAAGCAGATAACCCAGGTAATATATCTACAACAATTTAGTAATTTATTGGAAGTGTTAGCTTTGTGATGCCAACTATTGCTCTTCTTCAAAAGCTTCAATAGTGTGACTGTTTTTGTGCCATATCACATATTCCAAAAGGGACTTGGGCTATGTGGGAGTCTGGGACTAAACTAACAAGTAACATCTTCTAATACAAAACTAGAAAGAGGCTTAAAAAATGAAGAAGATCAAAAATAACATCATTTTACATCTCCATATATTGTTGGAAGAAGAGGGAAAATGAGTATAGGTTATTATTATCTCACACTAAAATAAGATAAATGTTGTTACAACGATAGTACGATACTACTCGTAATAACTTTTGAGTCTCATCATTGACGAGCAAAGTTATATATTAATTCAAAAATGCTTACAATTTTGAATGATGAACTATAATTGATCAGAAATTTATCATCATTTTGGTGTTTTGGTGTTTGTAGGAATTTGGTTTCTGCATTGTCATCTAGAAGTGCACACAACATGGGGGCTGAAGATGGCATTTTTGGTGGACAATGGGGAAGGCCCAAATGAGTCTCTGACACCACCTCCTTCTGATCTTCCAACTTGCTAGAATTGCTTGACTGCTAATCATAGAAGTGACCACAAGAGTAAGGAAAGATGCCCCCCAAAAAAAAAAGTGAAGGTTTTTAAAGGATTTGAGTTGAGAAAAGGAACAAGACAGAGTAGATTAGTAGAATGAATAAATTAAAAAAAATTAGTTAGCAAAACGCGCCAGGTAGGGGTCGAACCTACGACCTTCTGCTTAGGAAACAACCGCTCTATCCACTGAGCTACAGGCGCCGGTTGTTCTATATGCTGTCATATAAAATACATACCAGATTTGTCATCTATTCAATTATATATGATAATGTCAATAGTTGACAATGAGTGAACATTTTGTCGATGGATGCTACTGTTACACTAATAGTGAAGTGATCTTTCTATACTTCTAGTGCGAGGAAACATACATATCAACAATATTTTACAGTTAAATTTGATTTAGTGATGTCTCATGTGTGTTTTTTGTAAAAATACGGATAAAACAGCCAAAAGTTTGTAATGAAACTTTGAAGAACCTCTTGGTTTAGCAATACTTAAAAGTTTTGTAATAAAACATTCAGAAACTCTTTGGTACGATAATATTTGCTTAAATGAGGCATTATTTCACTATCTCATTATGGTACAACAAGATTGTAGTCAGTAGTTGATAAACTACCTTTCCCGCCCATAGACCAGTCATGAAACTTGTAGTCCGACATGCAAACTACATCATCATAGACCAAAAGTTCAGGGGAGTAAACTGAAATTTTTCCATTTTATTATTACTGTAGCCGGTAGTTGATAAACTACCTTCCCCGCCCATAGACTAGTCATGAAACTTGTAGTCCGACATGCAAACTACATCATGTGTTGTAAGTGGGAACCTTCCTAATCTATAAAGGAAGGGTTCCCCCTAAATAGAAGGGATCGATCTTCTTCTCCCACCCATGGCAACATCTTAGAGGCTCATAATCTTGTAACACCGCCAAAGGCATTGAGGCCTCCCGATAGTGAATTCCAAGTGGACATAGTCATGCCCTCCGCCGGCATGGTGAACCACTATAAATGTTGTCGTGTGTGTGCGTGTGTTCTAGTTCTGTCATGTTCTTGCTAAGCTTACGGGTTTATGCAGAAACATTTCGTGCTCTCGTTGAGAGCCGACCTCCCGTTTGCCAAACGGGTACAGTCGGCACAAGAAGTCTGTTGCTCCACCAGCAGGAAAATTAGCCCGGGGTTGCAGGAGAGGCCCAACCCATCTGGCCCAAGCCACCAAGCCCACCTGGGAGTCCTTTTAATCATCGGAACCACCCAGGAGCTGCTCCCTCAGCTCAGTCACAGATGCCACCGAGAAGACGCCTCCATCGGGATCCCGGCTCAGGTGAGGTCGCGCCGCCCGCTGCTCGTCTGCTCGCCAGCTCCCGATCGGGATAGAGTTTCATCGGGAGATCATCGTCTACGGGACACCTCCAGGATCCGTCTGTTTCAGTCCAGTCCGGCGCCGACAATCCACACAGGGGTGTGATCCGACAGGACCCGCCCGGGGTCAGTTCGTAGCCACCGGGAGAGGGCCATCGCCGATCACGTCGAGATCCACCGTCGGAAGCGTCGGCCGGGAGCTTCCTTCGCCGGCAGCTCTCCTTTCGTTCCCGGCCGGGGTGGAAGTCTGCATGGTCCCGGCGACGTCGAATCTTGCCGGAGGAAAGCTTGGTCCAAGCCAAGTGAAGTTAGCCCAATTTGCTCTGGACACCCAGCATCCTGCTATGGGCACCCGCACGGCATCTGCAGAAGCTCTCGGTAGAAGAAGATGATGATCGGCCAGGCCGTGGGATCAGTCAATCCCGGCCGGCAGTGGACGAGCTTCGTCCGGGAGCTAATCGGGCTGGACTCGAGTGAAGGTGATCCCGACGAGATGAAGCCAATCGAGAACCCGGTTGGTCGCGTCCATGAAGACAGGGGTCTCGGGGGATTCCAGAAAGGAAGATGCAAAGAAAAAAGGGCGGGAAAGAAAAAAGAAGCAAAAAGAAGGAAGATGAAAGAGAAGGAAAAAGGAAGGGAAAGAAATAGGAAGGGGGGTCTCGGTGGCCCCCGGTTTAAAAAAA
>BATV01043928.1:0-10749 GCA_000512025.1 Fragaria nipponica
CTGCTGGACCATTGCCGACGAAGCCACGCCGGAGCCTGGTTGCATCATGATGACGACGACGGCGAATCTAGGGTGTGAGAGAGAGAGAGAGGGAGAAAGAGAGAGAGTGTGTGTGAGAGAGGAGAGAGACCTTTTTATCATTAAAAATGTTTAGGGTTAAATTAGAGAGGAGGGTAGAATTGTCACGTAAAAAGATTGAAAATATATCTTTTATCATTTAAGATGTTTTGAGGTGACCATCTTATCTTGTAACATGTTTTAATTGTGACTTTTTTATCATGTGGAACGTTTGATAATTTTGTGTTAAATACCCAAAGTTTTTTTTTTAGTTTTTTTTGTTTGTTGATAACGGGTAAGCCCCCGTTAGGAGAAGAAAGGCCTTAAATTCCTAAAAATAAGAAATCGAGCGAGAAAAGCAAACGGAAGTACCAAACCCTCGCTCAGAGACTCTTGGAAAGGAGGAGGCAAAATGGCCGATAACAAAGAAATCCTGCCGCCGCAGTACGACGTCAACGCTAAAATGGACGCCTGTATCGATCTCACCGTCCGCCGCTTCGTCTACTCCACCCTCGGCGGTGCCGTCGGCGGTCTTCTTTTGTTCAGTCAGTCCTCTCTCTCTCTCTTTTCACTTCCGCTTCCGTTTTCTACTTGTTTGCATATTCTGTGGAAAAATTTTAGATAATCAGATATACATATTCTCGAAGATTCTCATGCATTTGTTGTTACTGCAAATCTTGTTTTGGGAAGATTAGATTTAGGTCGAACGATTCGATAGGAAACACAATTTTTCTCTCTAAATCTCAGATAATTTGATACCAAATCAAATTATCTTACGGTTGAAATTTAGCATCGGATGAGGTTTTGAAGCCAACTTCGAACTAAACTAGCAGTTACTAAGTTAGAGGAGACATCTGGCAATGGCTGTGTTTCGTTGTACATGAAAGAGAAAGCCAAAAATTATGCCTTTCATCGAAAGAGATAGAGATACAGAGAGAACTTAACCCGGTAATATTACTATTACCAAATGAAACTATGAGTAACAGTAATTCAAAAAACATTTGCATCTTTATAGGAAAGTAATCAGTCTAACTGTTAACAGTAGAGATTTCTATGAGATCTTTACTGAAACACCTTTTGCTGGAGACTAAGTGTGAAGCCCTAGATGTGAGTAGCTAGGATTCTTAGGAATCTGCGTTAGCATTGGTGATTGCTACAAATATCCATCCCCTTTGAACTTGTTTAATGTTAAAAAAATGAATACAATGACTGGGGCCAACTGGGGGTGCAGGTAAGCACCTTAACCTGACTTCTTATATGTTACACCCATAATCTTTGTATCTTTTTTGTTTTTGGTTTTGCATGTTGTGATCAAAGTATTTTGATATGCCTTGTTTTCATGACAGAGTGCATGGCCATTTTTTATCTTTGACGCTTGCAATACAATGCTCCTTTACTATTGGAATCGTAGTATCTCTTTGGTTCATCCATTCACTTGTCAAGATTATTTTCCAAATAAAAATTGATATATGGCAACTATATAATATGTTTCATACTCTCGTATTGGTAAACATGTCGGGTTGTGAGTAGCTTACCCATTGTCTATCACCTTTGCATTTGAAGCCACTGGATTGAACTAATTGATTCGTAAAACTACAACTAAGTTAGTTGAACCTTCATCCTGCTACACGCCTGTCAACAAGACATGACACTTATAGAAGTTATTATCAGTAGACAATCTGAATTTATAAAGGACACTTACATGTTGTTATGTGACTCAATCTATCATAGTTCATAATCTATGATGAGGTAAGCAACATGACTATTTTTATTGATATGTTTTAATGTTACACACTAGGGAGTCCTGTGACTCGCTGGGCTTCTGTAGCCTTTGGTGCTGGAATGGGCATTGGATCTGCATACACAGAATGTTCTCGTTTATTTGAGGGGTCGCCTTCAACTGCAAAGGTGGCGTCACCTAAGATTGTTGAGACTCCTGCTACTCAGGTAAAAGTGACACTTTTGCAATGTATATTTTAGCAAGTCAATCTGTTTGTATTTTTGCTGATAATTCCAATTGTTTCCCTCTCATAGGAAAAGCATGTCTAGACTCTGGAGTCCAAATTTTAGAAACATCATGTATATTGGATTTGATAATTTAGCTGCTATTTGCAATGACCGTATCAAATTTCAGGGCTAATTAGACTCATAGGGGATTTTCTAGCCAAGGTTATTTGTTGCCAGTTGTGTTTATCCTTTCTTTAAGAAGAAATGAATGGGAAGTAGAAGGATAAGTGCTCGTGTAGAAAAAGCATGGTTTAAACCTATGGCCTATGGTGTAAAATAGTGTGAACCTTCCAGTTTTAATTGTCTGGACCAATGTAGCTGTTCCCAGGGTGTTGGCACTTTTAAAGTTTGTTACTATCTTTCTTCTGCGGGTCTACTGCTTCTGCTAGTAATGGAGAACAGAGGCGTGCTTATGAATATGTCAAGAATGAATGAAATGATAGAGAAATAAAATTTAGGATCTATAGACATTTGGATTTGCTGGAGTCTACTAGCTAACTGTTGTGATTTCATGTGTTCTCTAGATATATAATCAGGGTGCATGTTTTTTGAATTGGGTCATGTTCCATCTACTGTGAGTCATCATTGTTTAGACGTTGAGGATTTTTAGAATCATTAATATGGGCTATTATGATGTTAATCGGTTTCTAGTAGCGTCTAGTAGCTTTTAGAATCATTAATATGGGCTATTTTATTGTTGTTTGTGGGGAGTGTCTCCACAGTAATTCATACTGTGCAAAAGGGGTGATGACTTGCTCATCCTTCAGTGTCCAGTGGTGTTAAGTTTATAGTACAAGCTTTTTAATGCTACTTGCTCATCCTTCAGTGTCCAGTGGTCATTATGCAGGGAAAGTTATTAATGTAATTTTTTGTTTGTTTTCAGGATGGACAGGATTAAGGTTATGCTAGTTAAGCTAATACACTTTTGGGATTCAAACCAGAGTGTTCCTTTTGAGATTGTTGGTTGTTTCTATGCCTGCAATGCCTTTTAATATGTAGTAGAAGTATTGTTGTTGTTGGACAAAGATTCAACGTGATCTACTTGGGACTTTATATATATATAAAATTATCACCTTTTGTCTTGTAACCCTGTCATTGAGTTGGACTTGGACGTGGAAGAGAAGGAAACCAAATAATCTCTTTATGTGGCCATAGAAATTTCTGCAACTTAGCAAGAAGCTTGGTGATTAAGCAAAAGAAAATTTGTCTGAATTATGTTCCGTAGAGCCATTTGCTGTCACGTATCTTTCATTTGCATAGTCATTTATGAGCTATTTGCCAAAATGTTTGTTTATAGCCTATATGCGATGTCCCTTATACGCCATTTCAGTCTTTTCTAGAGAAATGTTCATGTTTCTATTTCTTTAATTTTTATCCCGATTGCCCTGTATTCAACAAATTCTACTTTCATGTGTGTTTCTATTGCCAGTTAGTTTTGATATCAAAAGTTTAATAGATGTGACTAGGCGTAGGGTGTAGAAGTGAAATATTGTTGATAATAAACAGGGCAGAAACTTGGAAATGTGAGAAAATGATGAATGCTTATAAGATGTGTCATTAGAACGTCCTAGGATTCAGGGTTTAGGCCTTCGGGTGTAACCTAATGATTTATTAGCAGATGAAAATGTCAACGATCGCAGTAGGTACTGGTTGAACGACTTAACATAAAGAATGAAGGTAAGGAGGAAAAAATTTCAAGTATTTGGCTTGTGAATGGACAATGGGTAGGCTACTCGTTCCTGTAGTCAAGAGCTGATCATTTTATATTGACTAGTCTTAACTTGTACCTTTCTGAACTCCTACTGTACTCTTTTTGGTACTACTTTTCGTTATCAATCAAAGTTGAAGAATACCATAACTTAAGTTTGAGACAAAGTCTCACATAGGCTGTTGAAAAGGGACTAGAAACTGTAGCAGACACTGCCTTCTTCATCATGTATATGGATGCTGAAACGCAATTCATTCACTAGCCAGTTGCCATGGATTCCTTGTATGCATTAAGCTTGTCTTTCGCTATCTTCATCTTATGCCTTCCGCTCCTCCCTGTTCTCACTGCCTCAAACCTTAATCACTACATCACTCCAAACTTCACAGCTAACAGTATCCAATTCGTTGAGACTTCTGGCGCTTTCTTGGAATCTCTTAATGGCACTTTCCGAGCCTCTATCAGTACTGCAGATTCAATGCAGTCGCGTTTCTACTTCTCTGTTATCCATGTGGCCTCTAACACCATCATCTGGTCAGCCAACCGCAACACTCCCGTTTCATATTCTTCTATGCTCTCACTCACCATCCATGGCCTTAGCATCACCGATGACTTGAACAGAGTTGTGTGGTCTACACCCTCATTCAACTCTAAGGTTGCTGCTCTCCAGCTTCTAGAAACCGGGAACCTCATCTTGGTTAATGCACACAATGTTTCTCTCTGGAACAGTTTTGATTCTCCAACAGATACTCTGATCATTGGACAAAGATTGTATGTTGGTCAATCATTGACTGCTGCTGTGGGAAACAACAACTTATCTGTCGGTGATTACAAGCTTGCAGTTACCAGTGAGGATTTGGTTCTGCAGTGGAGGGGTCAAACTTATTGGAAACTATCCATGGAAAGCACAGCTTTCAAGAATTCAGATACACCAGTGTCCTACATGGAAATGAGTAGGACTGGTTTGTATTTGTTTGGGGCTGATGGCTCAAAGGCTGTGTTTCAGGTTTTCTTGGAACCCTCAGACACAAAGATTGCGAGGTTGGGATATGAAGGGATTTTCAGCATCATTAGCTTCGTAGGCAGTAAGTGGGTGCAGGACTTTGTGAAGCCAGTTGATATCTGCCAACGTCCATTTACTTGTGGAAAACTGGGATTCTGCTCGAATCAGAGTCCGACGTGCATATGTCCAACAGGTTTCCATAATGGTGCTCAGGAGCATGATGCTTGTGTGCCAATACAAGACACCATCTCTTTGCCTTCTTCCTGTAATGAAAGTGGAAATACCAGTGAGTTCAATTCCTCAACTGTTTATATAGAACTGCAAAAAGGCATGGACTATTTTGGTAATCATTTCAATCAGCCTGTGAACCATGTGATGAATTTGTCACAATGTCAAGATTTATGCTCACAAAACTGTTCTTGCCTGGGAATTTTCCATGGAAATTCTTCTGGTTCTTGTTATCTTCTCGAATTCAATTTAGGTTCCCTCATGCCTATGGCCTTTGGTGAGGAAGGGCTATTAGGGTACATTAAGGCTCTCTCAACTGTTTCTGTAATCCCGGAAGAGAATGAGAAACATCGTTTAGCAGTATCAAGTTTGGTGGTTATAATTACCCTTTCAGGGTTCTTGTTAATCACCATCCTGGTCATGATCATTCTATGGTTGAGAAAGAGAAGGTCTAACAGAATGACCTTTGGACATTTGAATTCGTCTTCAACAGCAGATCCTGAGATGACCTCCATCCCGGGTTTACCAGTAAGATTTAGTTATGAAGAGCTTGTTGCTGCAACTGAAAATTTTAATAATCAAATTGGCAGTGGTGGATTTGGTACTGTGTATAAGGGTACTATAGCAGACAAGACTGTAGTGGCAGTGAAGAAGATGAAGAGTTTAGGAGTTCGAGGGAAGATGGAGTTTTGCAAAGAGACTGCTTCAATTGGAAACATCCACCATGTCAATCTCGTCAAGTTAAGAGGTTTCTGCATCCATGGGAAGCAGTGCTTTCTAGTTTATGATTATATGAATAGAGGTTCACTGGAAAAGATTCTTTTTGGGAATGAGTCTAATGCTCCTGTCTTAGAATGGCAAAAGAGATACGAAATAGCGCTTGGAATGGCACGGGGTCTGGCTTACTTGCACAGTGGATGCCAACAGAAGATCATCCACTGCGACATTAAGCCTGAAAACATTCTTTTGCATTCAGACTTTCAAGTAAAAATATCAGATTTTGGGCTTGCCAAGCTGCTGAGCCATGAAAATTCCAAACTGTTGACGACACTGAGTGGAACTCGGGGCTATCTTGCACCTGAATGGCTTACTAGTCATGGAATCACTGACAAAACTGATGTATATAGCTATGGAATGGTTTTACTGGAACTGGTGAGGGGAAGAAGAAATTTCTTGTTCCAGTGCAGCAGCACTGAAAGTGATGTCAGTGAAGGAAATGGACCATCTTTCACTTCAACCAGTTGCAACCTTGGAATGGTGTATTTCCCTCTACTTGCACTTGAAATGCATAAGCAAAGAAGATATATGGAACTAGCTGACCCGAGGCTAGAGGGTCGGGTTAGGATTGAGGAGGTAGAGACTCTAGTGAGAGTAGCATTAAGTTGTTTACATATAGTTCCGACACTAAGGCCAAGTATGACTAATGTGGTAGCTATGTTGGAAGGCAGATTACATATAAAGGAGCCTAGGGTTGAGGCACTAGAGTTCTTAAGATTGTATGGTGGGAAAATCACTGAGACATCCAGATTGCTCACAAGGATTGTTTAAGCAGAACAAGTTGTGTTTCTTGTACCTAACAGAAAACCACTGATTGTAATGTGAATAATAGTTCAACACATTCCTAGCCCTGCTGCTCTTCAAAGCTTAGCTCTTAGTTTGTATGGAGATTATTTGCTGCATGCGTTACATGTAATTAATATGCTCAGTTAATGGTTGTGTAAGTAGAGACACATAGCAGCAGGAACTTTGGACAGTAGTCCTGAGTTCGAACTTTGTATTGCCTGATAAATGATTTCTCCCTTCAGTTAAATCGGCATAAAGTCTAAGGCTATGTCCATGGAAGATTATCATTGTTACTAAATGAAAAGATTCTTGTACCATTTTGTGTCCTTGATTTTCTGTTTTGGTTGATGGTTTCCCTCAGCTTAAACCAAGTCCTCTTATGTTAATACTGGAATTACCACAGAATGATCATGTTAAACTTCCTTTACACAAATTCTGCTCTAATTTAGCACTCTTATGACCTTGTGTTTCAGCCTGGTTACAAGAAAAGACCCAGCTCTTGGTAGAAGCGGCATCCAGGTGAGATTTGATTGTTTCCCTCTGCTGGTTTGCTCTTATTTCTTGTCAATTATTTGAACATCTGCCCCAAAAACTAAGGTACTTATATTAGATATTATTTTTCTAAGGCTACTATCAAGCATCCTGAAGAGTTGTGAGTCTGAACTTGTGCTCTGAAAATTAAGGTAATGTTTATAACTTTATTCAGCTGAGCAAATGTTTATTATCTTGATGCAACACGTTTGCCACAATGAGATGTCAATCAAAGTTCATAAATCATTGTCCTTTTATTTTTATGATACTCATGTATTCAGGTTTAAACAAACAATTTAGTTGACTAGTCTTTGATGTAGTTTTTCTGTCTGATTTTCATAGCTAAAACCCTGATATACAGTAACAAATTAGTCTGCTAACCTCACATGACTGAATTCTTTATTTCCATAATGTAGGCCAAGTCAAGTTAGTTCAGGTCTTGTTTTTCTTGTAAGGAAAATAAAAATTAGTTGACTGCTATTTGATGAGCTTTTCTGTCATTAAGTTCATAGCTTCAACTAGGACAGGCAGTATTGACTATTGACTAGTTTTCTTTGATCATAATTTCAATTATTTGACTTGTATATATATGTTTATCTACCTGGTGAAGCAGGGACCGAAACGGCTTCATCAAGTTTCATGTCTCTGAAATCTGAAATAGCAAGTCTTTTTTCCGACCAAATTGCTATGGTAATGGATTCTTTTTCTTTGTTCACCTTCATCTTATGCCATGCACTCTTCCCATTTCTTACGGTTTCACAGTCATCTCCTCCCTTTTCTCAGTCCATCTTTCCACCCTTCAATGCCAGCCATTCGCTATTCATTGATGATTTTGGCGCTTTTTTGGTCTCTACTAATGGCACTTATACAGCTTCAATCACCGCGCCATACTCAACAGTTACTTCTTTCTATTTGTGTATCATCCATAAGGCATCTAACACCATCATCTGGTCAGCCAACCGCAACACGCCCATATCACCAACTTCTAGCCTCTTGTTCACCATCAATGGCCTTAGCCTCATTGATGATTCGAACAAGGTTGTATGGTCAACACCGTTATTGAGCTCTCCGATTGCTGCTCTCCAGCTTTTAGAAACCGGGAACCTCATATCGGTTGATGCTGAAAATGTGTCTCTGTGGCAGAGTTTTGATTATCCAACTGACACTCGTCATAGGACAGCGTTTGTATGTCGGTAAATCATTAGTCAGTGCAGTTTCAAATGGTAACTCCTCCCACGGTATTTATACTCTTAATATTACCAGTGAGGATATGGTGCTGCAATGGAAAAGCCAGACTTTTTGGCTACTGTCCATGGAACCAGAAGCTTACTAGACCTCAAATACGCCGGTGTCCTATATGGAAATGAACAGTACTGGTTTGCATTTAGTTGGGGAGGATGGCTTGCAGGTTGTTTTGCAAGTTGCCTTGGTACCCTCAGATGAAAAGATTGCCAGGTTGGGAAGTGAAGGGATTTTCAGCATCAACAACATGGAAGTCAACAATCTGGCGCCGGAGTTTACAATGCCAGTAGATAGTTGCCAAGTTCCATTCATGTGTGGAAAGATGGGATTATGCGCGAATCAGACGTGTGTATGCCCTTCAGGTTTCTCTGCTGATCAGAATTACGGTTGTGTTCCAAAACAAGTTTCAGAGGGGACAATCTCTTTGCCTTCTGCTTGTACTGCAACAGGTAATGTCAGTGAAGTTAATTCCTCGACTGTTTATGTGCAAATTCAAAAGGGCATAGACTATTTTGGTAATCATTTCACTGAGCCTGTGGAAATTGGTGTGAACTTATCATTATGTCAGAATCTATGCTCACAAGATTGTTCTTGCTCCGGGATTTTCTTTAAAATTCATCTGGTTGTTGTTATCTCCTTGATTACGATATGGGTTCCTTCATGTTAAACTCTGATGTTCAGGGAGGTCCATTAGGGTACATAAAGGCTATCCTAAACATATCTCAAGTATCGACTGAGCAAGGGAAACATAGTTTTCCAATATCAGCTTTGGTGGTGATCATATTGTTGTCGGGGTTGTTCATGTTGATCACCATGGTGGTGGTGGTTGTAGTAATAAGATGGTTGAGAAAGAAAAGGCCTACTGGAGTAAACTTAGACAGATGGGATTCATCTTCATCAGCAGAGATGGAAATGATCTCTATTCCGGGTTTGCCCAGGAGATTCAATATTGAAGAGCTTGTAGCTGCAACAGAAAATTTTAAGGCCCAAATTGGCAGTGGAGGATTTGGTACAGTATATAAAGGTACTGTACTAGACAATACTGTAGTGGCAGTGAAGAAGATAACAAGTTTGGGAGACCGAGGGAAGATGGAATTTTGTGCTGAGACAGCAACAATCGGAAGCATCCACCATGCAAATCTGGTTAAGTTGAGAGGTTTCTGCACCCATGGGAAACAATGCTTTCTGATTTATGAGTATATGAATAGAGGTTCATTGGAGAAGATCCTTTTTGGTAATGGCCCGGTTTTAGAATGGCCAAAAAGGTATGAAATAGCACTTGGAATGGCAAGAGGACTTGCTTACTTGCACAGCGGATGCGAACCAAAGATCATCCACTGTGACATCAAGCCAGAGAACATTCTTTTAAATGATGATATGCAAGTCAAGATATCAGATTTTGGGCTTGCCAAGCTGCTATGATGAAAAATCAGAACTATTGACAACATTGAGAGGAACTCGGGGTTACCTTGCACCTGAATGGCTAACTAGCAGTGGAATCACAGACAAGACTGATGTGTACAGCTATGGTATGGTTTTATTTGAACTTGTGAGGGGAAGTAGAAATTGTATGTTTCAGAGCAGTGGCAATGAAAATGGTGAAGGAAATGGACAGTCATTCTCTTCTACCAGTTCGGAACTCCAAGTAATATATTTCCCTCTAATTGCATTACAAATGCATAAGCTAAAGAGGTATATGGAACTAGCAGACCCGAGGTTGGAGGGACATGTGAGGAGTGAGGAAGTTGAGAAGCTAGTGAGGGTAGCCTTGTGTTGTGTGCATATAGGATATAGTGCCAACACTGAGGCCATGTATGAGCAATGTGGTTGCTATGTTGGAAGGCAGGTTACCTGTAGGAGAGCTGAGGATTGAAGCACTTGAATATTTACAGATTTATGGTGGAAAATTAAATGAGGCATCCAGAAAGCAAAGAGGGAGGGGTTCAGTAGAAGAAGAAGGAGTTATATCTCTTATGGCAGAGGAACTTACATACCTCAGATTGTAGTGAAACTCCAGAAGTTCGAGTCAGACGCTCATTTTACTCTTTCGAGACAGAACTGTTGTTGGAGGTAAATTTCTTGGTGCTTATGTAATAATGTTTCTCATTGAAGGAGCTGTCTGTATTTTCAGAATTTAGGTGATTTGTTTATGGGTTTCGACCAAACAAATTTATTGCTTAGTTTCTGAAGTTAAACAGGAGTCAGATAACTTATTTAAGGTGTATGTCCATGAAAGATCCATGGTCATATTTCATTCCTATTTCACATCTGTGTTAATATGTAGTCATTTGATGTTGTTCTAAACTTCTAATGTGTGCTATTTCAGAATACAGAACACACAAAAAAATATAATCATCATATCGATCAATTTAGTAGTATATCAACATAATTATTTCACTGTTTTCAACTAAAC
>BATV01043269.1:0-13097 GCA_000512025.1 Fragaria nipponica
CAGGTCACTGCAGAATCACTAGAATGAATACAAACCGCAATTTTACTAGAAAATTCATATTACCCATGAATTACGATAACAATACCAGATAAAATGGACGAAACCCATGAATGTTTCTGAATGTATTGGAGTTAGTATCAGCAAGTCCTTGCTTGATATCCCGGGCTATTGAAAAGAAGACCTCCTACACATTCAGATTTGTCTTTGCACTCTGTAAACACATGCCCAAAAAGCCAAGGTAGATCACATCGAAAGCTTACTGTCTCAAATAAATTGATGCCATATTCATCAGGAAGCGCTTGACCCTTTTAAGTGCATATCATTGAGGATATGTGATCTCACTCTTACATTTTTGCATCTCATAATGCATGCATGCTATGCAATTGTATTCCCTTAACAACCTCGAGGGCAAACGATGGGACAATAGAGTTAAGGTAAAGTGTAACTATATTAAGAAGAAGAGTTATGTATTGGAAGCACTAGCCTCTGTCATTTGTAGATAACTAAAAGGAATTGAAATTTGCACTCTCAATTTTACAATCCACACTACTTTTTTCCTTTTAAGGTTAAAATATAAAAAGAGAAAACACATACATGTTACTATAGACGATACGTAACTTATTCAAAAAGGAAATCAAAAATGTGGATTGTAAAACATGAAGCACAAATTTCGATTCTCTAACTAAAATATGCAACAAACTTGTTGTAGTCGAGAAGTGCCTTTGCGGCCATAATATACAAGGATTCGGCTCTACATTACTTCTATGTGTCACTCTGCTTCCATTTTCATTTCTGAATACTCAATTCTTTATCATAAAATGTGACGAGACTCGGTTCTTGCACTTAATATTTGCTTGTCACTTTATAGT
The DNA here is from genome assembly GCA_000512025.1 of Fragaria nipponica. Lineage (NCBI taxonomy): Eukaryota > Viridiplantae > Streptophyta > Magnoliopsida > Rosales > Rosaceae > Fragaria > Fragaria nipponica. Next base: position 870 of record BATV01043269.1, read on the forward strand.
ATGATCCACTATAACTAATTATGGGGTTGTCAATTTGTTAACGTAATAGAAAATTACATTATACACATGACTATAACCATGACTTCGTCAATAATGAGCCATGTTAAGCAAAACCTAAGCAACCCTAGATGCTAGATTCATCTAAAGCAATGAAACATTGCTCCTTAATTAAGTCTATAACTTGGGCCCGGTTATCGGTTCCTTTCAACCAACCGACGTAGCTGGCCCAAACCCAAATAGCCGTAAACCGGTTTAACCGGTTCAGAACCCGTATAAGTTACAGTGCTGCTTCGTCTCTGAAAGGTCTCAGAACGCTTCAGAGTCCGAAGCTCGATTTCCCTCCTCAATTTGGCGCCGTAAAGCGAAACCCTAAACCGGAACCAGAAGACGGAAAGCAAACTCCGCCGGCCGAAAAACTCCACAATGTTGGTTCAGCTTCCGCGATTGACAAGCTCTCTGAGGGAGCCCTTCGACGTCGACCAGGCCTATCTGCAGCGCAAGCTCATCCTTCAAAACCAGACCAAGCCTCGCCAGTATGTTCTCTCCGAATTTCAATTTCGCTTACTGTGTTACGATACTAGTTGAAATTCTGTTAGTTTTGGTCGAAAATCGAAATTTGATTTTTCTAGTACTCGTTTTCGTAATCGCTACGCCTTTGATCTTGTGCTTAGTGCTTAATATGTGTTTGGAATGTTTGAATTGATGCGTGTAGATCATCGAGCTCAGTTGATGAGTCGGAGCTTGCGCGAAAGATAGTTCATAGATGGGAGGAAGGTAAATGATAATGTTTAAGAAGTTTGATGTAAATGTTAGAGTGTTTAATGTTAATGGAACTTGGAAATTTTTGGAGCAGCTTCGTATGAACTGCGGCAAGCTTACAAGCAGTTTATTGGAGCTGTGGTGGAGCTGATAGATGGAGAAGTTCAATCCGAAGAGTTTCGTGAGGTGGCACTCGCAGTTTACCGGCTTTTTGGCAGGCCAGAGGAGGAAGGCAGTGTTGCAACTAATTTTTCCGGAAAAAAGTTAGTGCTGTTTCCCACAAACTAATCTTCTTCTTTTATTATCAGACAGTAGTTTAAAATTGTAATTGAATTTATGCATGGATTAAGAGGAAAAGAAAAATTTCAAGCATTGTGATTGCATTTATTATTTTGAAATGCAGGCAGGAAGTGCAAATGCTTTTGGGTCACACAGTCTCAGATGCCAACATGCGGAAAGTTGCGTCTCTAGCTCAGGAACTTTCTGGGATGCAGTCTAGTGATCATGGGATTACACTTGTTTCAGAAATGCCCGTGAATGGAACTCATGACAATGCAGAATTTGGTGCCGACCTGGTTTTTCATCCACCAGCTCGGTTTTTTGTAGATGTTTCTTTGGATGATGGGGAGTCATTTTGTGAGGAAACAGCTGGACCCTCCTCTTACTATGAAGGATCATATGGTGACAGTGGCTTGATCGGTCTTCATTCTGCTACTGATGGGCGCGGCATCAATCTGAGTTGGCTACAAGATGCATGTGATAAGATAACAAAAAGTTCTACACAGCTTTCTCGAGATGAACTGGCGATGGCCATATGTCGGGTGCTTGATTCTGACAAAGCTGGTGACGAGGTAAAGGCTAAGAGTTCATATATGTTGACTGTAATTAGTTTCATTCTTGAGATTTTCTACAATACTGATTCGATTTCATTCTTATTGTAAGCTTTTTTTTGTTTTATCCAATAAAGATAGCAGGTGACTTGTTGGATCTTGTGGGGGATAGTGCATTTGAAACCGTTCAAGACCTCATATCAGTAAGAATCTAAATATTCTGGTGTTTAATGTAATCTTAGATACTTATGGCTTGCCTTCAACAAACACAAAAAAACAAATTCTCTTCCCACAGTACTCTCGTTGTATCCTAACATGTGTTATCAGGATCTTTATCGCACTTCATTTATATCTTCATTTTGTAGAAAAGAGGCTGCAGATATATTCTCTAAAGATTTGATCTTATCAACACTCATTTCTTAGTGATTGAATGGACTTTTGTTGGCGAAGTAAATTCTAGATTTACTCTTTGATGAGTTTACAGCTAAAATCTTGTTTTTTTTATTCTCTTAAATTTCTCAGCATCGAAAGGAACTTGTTGATGCGATCCATCATGGGTTACTAGTAATGAAATCTGACAAGTCTTCTTTGACCTCACAACCTCGCATGCCTAGTTATGGCACACAGGTAGAGCTGGTTCTCTATAAAACATGTTCCCATTACTAAATAGCATAATAAAAGCAACATGCAGCATTAAACAATTTCACTTGTCTTTCAGGTGACTGTTCAAACAGAATCTGAACGGCAGATTGATAAGCTTCGGCGCAAAGAGGAAAAGCGAAATAGACGAGGCACAGAATATGGCACTGATAATGATCTGGCTGGTGTTAATTTTTCTTCTCTACTACAAGCAAGTGAAAGAAAAAATCTTTTTGATGATCTATCGGGGCTCGGTGAAGGACTAGCTGTTAATGCTCTTCCTCAAGGAACTCAGAGGAAGCACCATAAGGGGTATGAGGAGGTCCTAATCCCTCCAACACCAGGAGCACAAATGAAACCTGGAGAAAAGCTGGTAAGAATCTGCAGTTCGTGTTCATTGTACTTTGTGATTCTCATTCCAGTTTTATTTACTGGTTCTCAATGCTTTTACTTAGATATTTAAAAATTAGATTTCCACGGTCATGTAATCATGTAACAACTCAATAAACAAAACAAATGACTTTAATAAGGACCTTCAGGTAACTCAGAAGTGACACCAGTCACCAGGTGAGGGTTGGCCATTGTAAATTATTTTATGTACTTCATAACAATGAACTAAACATGTTTATTCTTTTACTTCATAGGTAGACTTGCTAAATTTAGCATACAGAATATTTGTAGACACATGCTATTTTTGTACATCTTCTCTCCATGGGTAGGCTTGAACACAATGCATTTACAAGTATAACCCTTCAGATAGTACTTAAGGAGAATTATATGGCACATGCTATTTTTGTCAACATTCTCTTTGAAGGAGGCTCGAACAGATTGCATTTGACTTGTAAGCTTTCAGATAGTACTTACTTTAGGAGAATACTTTAGGAGAATCATGTGAAGCATGCAATTCTTTGTAGATAGATGGACCGACTTACCTTATAAATGAGTTTGTGATGCAAGTGGAGTTGAGTGACAAACTGGCCTATATAAGTTCTGCATTTACTGTGGTTTAACAGATAGCCATTACCCTGGCATTTTACTGATTAACTTCTGACCTTGATTGCTTACCATGTTGTCAGATTGATATAGCGGAGTTAGATGACTTTGCTCAAGCTGCTTTTCGTGGATACAAATCTTTGAACCGCATTCAGAGCCGCATATATCATACTGTTTATTATACAAATGAGAATATACTAGTAAGATGTTTTGTTCATTGATTTTGTGAATTGCAATTTGCAAACCATTGTAGTGAAAGCATGTGTCTGAATCTGTTCTCCATAAATTTGCAGGTTTGTGCTCCAACAGGAGCTGGCAAGACAAACATAGCTATGATTTCCATTCTACACGAGGTGCAAAGATTGCCATTCCTATGTTTGTGATTATTCTGTTTCTCTTTAGGCACCCAAAAGAAAACAGCCCTTTTCTCTTGTTACTTGGAGATGGTGAAAGATTCACAATTTTGTTTTTATGTTATCTATGATTCAACTTGGGTTCTTTGCACAGTCCTCTGAATGGGATGTGGGAGAGACTTTTTATTGTCATTGAGCTGGGAAATAGTATAGTAATGCAATATATTTTCCAACAGAGTTCATCTTTTAAAAATATCACCTTGCCAAAAAGCAGGAAGAAAATTAAGTTATTGGCTGCTTTAGTTATGTGCTATGTATAGTAAAGCACCTTTCATGTAGAAATCATTTTATTCTGTTTGCGTGGTTCAGTATTTCGTACTTTCGTTTAGGATTCATATTCAGATTTAGATACTGACTGAGGTATATGGTGGCAGATTGGACAGCACTTCAAAGATGGTTTCTTGCACAAAGATGAGTTTAAGATAGTTTATGTTGCACCTATGAAGGTTCCTCCCATATTTTACACTCTTCCTTTTTTTGAGTGGGTGAGGCAGGAAGTGGGCATTGGCTTAGTGACTTGTCGCTGATGATAATGTTCTTTTCTAGGCGTTAGCAGCAGAAGTCACATCAACTTTTAGTCAACGATTATCTCCATTGAATATGACTGTGAGAGAACTTACTGGAGATATGCAACTTTCTAAGAATGAGCTTGAAGAAACTCAGGTCAATTGATCCACCTTTGATGGCTCAGTTTGCTGTCACATGCATGGAATAACAAATATTATTACTATTACAAACTAATTTTGTTTTTGTATCTTGTTATTCAGATGATAGTTACAACACCTGAGAAATGGGATGTAATTACACGCAAGAGCAGTGACATGTCACTTTCAATGCTGGTGAAGCTCCTAATAATTGATGAAGTTCATCTATTGAATGATGATAGAGGCCCTGTTATTGAGGCACTAGTTGCTCGGACTTTACGCCAGGTAATGTGTAATCATTAGTGTTCTTACTTCTTGCAGTTAAATAATTATTTTACCAGTTAAGTTTGATTGATTCAATTTGTACTATTAACTTATGTACACAAAGGATGTTTTATAACTCGCCTGGCTCTCGGTCCTTATCTTCTGATGTCTGGTATTAGCTTGGACTAACACAATACACATGTGTATTTCATATTTAGAGTAAGTCTTAAGTTGAATCTATTGAATTTTTGGTGAATCTTTCAATGCATTTAGATTTGCCCACTTATTTTTGACTTATGTAACGGGATTCGAAAGTTTGCCTAACATCCACTGGACCCAAATGGCCAAATGTCACGGCTGTTAGGAATGAAAATCAATGTATATCAAGCTAGCATATTCCTAATGTGCAAATCCATCTTGCTCATGAATATGCATTGCCCAAGAGGCCAAGAGTATCACTTTGCAATCAGCAAAGCGGGTGAATTCAACCAGGGATTTCTTATCATAGAAAATTACAACTGGAGCTTAATTTATAAGGGATGAGAGCAACAATGTATAACAAACTTACAATTATAATAACAAATAAAAATTAAGAAGTATATTGTTTGCCAAGTCATCCAGAAGAGGATAGTTTCTTCAGAAGTGTTATGTGATAGCGGCATGCTATGAGTCTATGACTGCCTGCAAACTACGTATTTGCTTCTTATGTTTTGATTTTTCCTTTTGGTTTTGTTTTGTTATGTGTGACAGGTGGAGTCTTCACAGTCAATGATACGCATTGTTGGACTTTCCGCCACTCTACCCAACTATTTGGAGGTCTCTTGGCCACTTACTAGTATAATCTGTTCAGGGCCTTTAACTGCCATACTTTGAAGCCTCTCCTACTTACATTTCAAAGTGGAACTTCTTATAACAATGTAGGTTGCACAGTTTCTTAGAGTGAATCCAGAGGCAGGACTCTTCTACTTTGATTCTAGCTACCGTCCAGTGCCCCTTGCACAGCAGTACATTGGCATTACTGAGACAAACTATCCAGCCAAACTTGAATTGTTGAATGAGATATGCTACAAGAAGGTGTGTGTTTCCTGGGAGATATCTTTTGTGCCTCTTATGTTGGGAATGCTCATTGAATGATTATTAAACACTTGTTTCGGCCAGGTTGTTGAGTCACTAAGGCAAGGTCATCAGGCAATGGTGTTTGTCCATTCTCGAAAGGACACGGCAAAAACAGCTCAGAAGCTGGTATGAGCCTTATCCTTTTAGGTTTGCTTTGGCTTAAAATTCTTGTTTTCAAGTGTTGATAAGAAACTAGTTTTGTTGCTCAAATCAGTATGCATTCTTGCTGCAAGAGAACTCCCTATTTATTTGCACTCTTTCTTTTTCCTTATGTGATTTCTTTAGTGTCATTATGTGATGTATGTTATATGTTCCTTCCCATTATCAACTGATACGACATATTTGGCAGGTTGAACTTGCTCGCAAATTTGAAGGACTGGAGCTCTTTAAGAATGATCAGCACCCACTGTTTTCATTGAAACAGGCACGTAAAAACATCCCTGGTTTTCTTCATCGTATTGATAGTAGTGTTCTTTACTTTTTGTTCATAGATGTCGCACTATGCATTTCAGAAGGATGTTGTCAAATCCAGAAACAAAGATCTTGTTGAACTTTTTGAATTTGGACTTGGGATTCATAATGCTGGGATGTTACGTTCTGATAGAGTTCTGACTGAGCGCCTTTTCTCTGATGGACTATTGAAGGTAGATACATCTAGTTTCCTTCCGTACATCATATCATCAATTTCATATGTATAATGTTAAAGAGACCACATGTAACACATTCAAACAACCTGATGTGGTAAATGAGGTGGACATTCCACATAATTCACGAAAAAATCTCACATATTTCTTTTCTAATACATTTTCTTCTCCATTAACATTTCTTAAGATTTTCCAGCCGATTACATGATGTGGCATGTACCATTATGCTTTTTGTTTGGTTGAAACATGTGTCTTCTGTTATTTTCTTCTATAGGTACTTGTTTGTACAGCAACTTTGGCATGGGGAGTAAATCTACCAGCTCACACTGTGGTGATAAAGGTTTGTGCACTTATCTAAAAGTATTATGTTTGTCCATCTCTTAAGTCTTACATTTGGTAAGTATATATAATGCAACATTATACAAATGGACTATAAATTGGTCGCTTTTCTTTCAAGTTCTTGTCTTTTTGTTTCTGGTGAAGAGATTTACATATGTCTCTAGTATATAGTATTAAGTTTAGATATCTTAATAAAGGAATAAGTCTTCCATAGTGTTTTTATCCTTGTATGCTTAAACAATTGCTCTCTCTCTCTCTCTCTCTCTCTCTCTCTCTCTCTCCCAAATTTAGATAACTTTAATGGCAAGATAGTTTAATTTAGGGATGCTCCTTTGAGTGTAATTCAATTTGAATGGGAAGGATATTTGTTAATGAACTCTTTATACACATTGACGTCTTGTTCATCTTTCACAATTGGATTTTTTTTTTTGTTACAATAGTTCCTCTATCCTACACACACACAAACAAAAAAATACAAACTATTATGTTTAAAGTATCTTGTGTTCTTTTCCAGGGGACCCAATTATATGATCCAAAGGCTGGTGGGTGGCGAGACCTTGGAATGCTTGATGTTATGCAGGTAAACCTCTTAACTATTGCTCTTATCTCAATTATCAAGTAAACTTTGACATCTGTTTCTATTTTATCATTATTTTTCTTTGTACTCATGACATCTTGCTTTCAGATATTTGGACGGGCTGGGAGACCGCAATTCGATAAAAGCGGTGAAGGCATTATAATCACGTCTCATGACAAACTGGCCTACTATCTGCGGTTACTGACGAGTCAACTTCCTATTGAAAGTCAGGTATTTTTGTAGTTTACAAAATGTAACTAATGTCAGGCAGGGAGATTTTTAATTTTATTTTATTGTTATATAATCCATTACTATAAGTGTACTTTGCGGATGGGTCAGTCAGTTTGAGAGTTCCTCTTGGACCTTGTTGCAAGTATGTTGTCAACTTTAAGAATATCTTTGCATGCCACAATTTTATGTCTACTTATTGCATGCGACAATATATTATGAAAATTACTGGTTGCCTAGCTGCAGAATTTGGACTGTATATACTTGAAAGTTCCAAACCTTTTGCATCCTTGAAGTCTGATAAAGAATTGCACCTAACTGGGTGAAGTGCACCAACGTTGTGTGAAATAAATTGATGGGTTCATGACTTCATGTAATTTTGGTTAACCCTGACAGTGCAATTTATTCATAGAAGTTTGCTTTATTTTATGCTTTACTTTTTTTAAAGAAAGAACTCGTATAAAATCAGGGGACAAGGTGTCTGGTGATTAACTTTCAATCCTAACAACAACCAAATAAAGTATCTAAGAAAAAGACAAAAGTAACAACGATGATACAGAGGACAGAGAAATCTAGAGTACAAGGAACTACCTAGAAATTTGGTAGAAACTGATGGCCCTGAATTATTGATTATACACTTTATTTCTATTATCAGTCACTAGTCAGCTTTAGTTGATGATCTAAAGCAACTGAGTGGTGGGTCATATCTCTCATGTATGATGATCTGGATGTGTGTATTCGTGTACTTCATTATGCGTGAACATACTGTACTACTGCAGTAGAAATGCATATTTCACATTTGAGATTCATGATCTGATTCTACTTGTGGCATTTTTGAAGTATGGGTGTAGTGGTGATAGTGATATTATTCATGTGTGCTTCAAAGAAGTATTTTTCTTTTGTTCTAAATTTTGATTCTGCTTGTTTGCTTATTTGATCTATCTAAGACTATGTCAAGGTGGTTTAATTTCCTTACCTTTTAAAAATTGTCCTGTATTTTCAGTTCATTAGTTCCTTGAAGGACAATTTAAATGCTGAGGTGGCACTTGGTACTGTCACCAATGTCAAGGAAGCTTGTGCATGGCTTGGATATACATATCTTTTTATAAGAATGAGGCTTAACCCTTTGGCGTATGGTATCGCGTGGGAGGAGGTACTGTATGTTGATTCTACTTCACCTATATGATTGACCAGTTGACCCTTATTGTTGGATTTTTCTCCGAAGTACATTATACTTAGTTCACTTGAATTTTGGTGCTTATACAGGAAAAATTTCTTCTGTGTTTTGCAGGTAATGGCAGATCCTTCCTTGAGTTTAAAGCAGAGATCACTCATATCAGATGCTGCGCGGGACCTTGACAAAGCAAAAATGATGCGGTTTGACGAGAAAAGCGGAAATTTTTATTGTACAGAGCTTGGTCGCATAGCAAGCCACTTTTATATTCAATATTCTAGTGTTGAAACTTACAATGAAATGTTGAAGCGTCACATGAATGAGACTGAGGTAATTGTATTCTTTAATAAACTTGTATTGGATTTGTATTCAAAATTACCATTTTCCGAATTTTTTTCAAATGAAAGTATCTTAACAAGTAAATAATGGCCTCTTGAGATGCTGTTTATTATGGGCTGACCATGCGCCTGTTAAAAGATTGAGCTGGAAACTCATAGTGACTTAGTTGAGGGAACCTACTAGAGACTATAAAAGTGTGTCTTCATAGGAAAACTATATAGGTGATCCATCCATGACTGGTAATATCACTGTCTTGTGATGTTTGGTATCATTGTGCTCTTCTTGCTGGTCTTACAGGTAATTGACATGGTAGCCCACTCCTCGGAATTTGGAAATATTGTTGTTCGAGAAGAGGAACAAAATGAGCTTGAGATGTTGGTGCGGAAATTGTGTCCACTAGAAGTTAAGGGTGGTCCTTCAAATAAACATGGAAAGATTTCCATTCTCATTCAGGTTACTGTTTGCTCTGGAACTGGTACCAAATACTCTTATAAAGTTGATCAATACTTGTTGTCTAATTTATGACTTGTGTGCTCGGCAGGTGTACATATCTAGAGGCTCAATTGATACCTTTTCTTTGGTTTCTGATGCTCAATATATAAGTGCAAGCTTGGCACGTATTATGCGGGCCTTATTTGAGATTTGTTTGCGAAAAGGCTGGAGTGAGATGACATTGTTCATGTTGGAATATTGCAAAGCGGTGGACCGCCAAGTTTGGCCCCATCAACATCCTTTCAGACAATTTGACAGGGATATCTCACCACAAGTTTGTCCTTCATACTTTTATCCTATTACTTACACAAGGTGTAGTTCAGTGTTTAAAAAAAAGAATTAAATTCAGTTTACCCCCATGAGGTATGGGAGTAACTTCATGTTAATCCCTATACTTCCAATTTCATCAGTTTACCCCTCAAACTTTTGAATTTTCCTCAACCGTGACCAATGTCCTATCTTCTGTCCAAATCATATGTTAACTGCTAATAATTTTAACCTTAACTGTGGGGCCCGTATCTAGAATTAACAGTCAATTCAAACAGAATATGAGAATTTGGGCACGACACGACAGACATAAATTGAAGAATTCAGAGGGTAAACTGATGAAATTAAAAGTGTATGGACAAACATGAAGTTACCCCAAACCACAAGGAGGTAAACTGAATTTAATTCATATATATATATATATATATATATATATGTATGTATACACATATAGGGCTGCTCACATGCGAGACTAAATTTAAAGGACAAAAGGGACGAAATCGTCTCAGTAAGATCTTAAATGAAGAGATCAAACGGATCATATTGCAAACCAGAATTACTTTAACCTGCGGTTGATCTCGTCTCTCTTTCTCTCTCGTAGACTAGTTGGCTATGAGCATTCATGTGAGAGGGCAAAGCCCTTCCCTTCCGGTCTTGTACGGCGCTAAGCGTGTCTCCCCTAGAAAACGAACCTCCTTCCATATATACGTGTGGCTGTTGTGTTTCTTACGGTCTCCAACCTATTGAGGTAAAATCTAAATCTATTTAATCATTTTATATTACCATTTAATCACACATGGAGTGAATCTCAATTTATTTTAATAATGAATCATTGTTTAATCATATTATATCACACATAATTTGTTTATATTAATAAAATCTGACAAGTGGCCGAGACCCACTTAACTCATAAATTATAAGTTTGGCCATATTTGATTGAGTCAAAATATGACACATTTTAGATAAATCATATTTTAGCTATACTTGGATAACGGGTTGGAGATGAACTTTTACAATACTTAAACCTATTATAGGTTTTAGACCAAGAGTTAGACATGGCCTTAGGGCATCTCCAACTATTGTCCTATAACCTATACCCAAATTTAAAATTTGACTCACCCAAACCTATTTTTTCATATGAGTTTTGCATCTCCAACTCTTATTGTCAAAACCTAAACCTATAACATGTGGGAACCACTCAATTGATGAGTGTGAAATTTAGGATTTCTCCTAAATAGTTGAGTCAAAATATGACCTTTTTTAGGTTTAAACCTATTTTGGCTCAAGTTGTATATGGGTTGAAGATGTAAAATTGAAAAACTTAAACCTATTATAGGTTTTAGGACAATGGTTGGAGATGGCCTTAGAGAGTTTTGATCCCACATTCTAGAGTCCTCGTTCTAGAGTCCCCACTCTTGATTGAAGTATCGACATCCAGAAGAGTATTTTGGAAAGCACCCAGGCGATTCCGGTTTGCAGAAATTTGGCTGCAACATGCAGACTGTATCCGAATTATTAAACAAGGCTGGTCTCAACCTGTTATAGGCAGTGGTATGTTGACTATGTTCCAAGTGGGTCAAAAAATTACTAGCACAGGAAAGGATTTGATGCAGTGGCATAGCGAGGTATTTGATGCTCAAAAACAGGAGATGCGTGTAATCCAGGAGAAATTGCATTATGATGAGAGTGCCTTTCTCACCAAACCAATATGAAGAACAGAAGAATCTACATACACAATTGAGTTCCCTATTGTCGCAGCAAGAACCATATTGGAGGCACCGCTCCAAAATCTTTTTTTATTTTATTTTTTATTTTTTTGAGAAATGAATAATTCATTAATCAACAGACAAACCCAATTACAAAACCTGCAAAATGCGAGGCCGAGAAACTACAAATAACAAAGAGCAGGCGTCTCCAACTCGATCAAACTAGAAAGAGTGACAGGAAACCAACAACTCGCTATACTATAGACTGGAGAACCTACAACCGAAAACATAAAGGCAACAATACCTATCAATCTACCATACCCACCAACCATGTTCGCTAACATTGTCGTCGTCATCACCACCAACTGCCATGAAGCAGTGAGGAGTACTAAATTAGAGCAATGATGCCCGAGTAACTGCTGCCAATCGAATCCCAATACACAAATTATAAGAAAACCTACGCCCCAGATGAAGAGCTCCCTCAAAATAACACCATACAAGCCACCATCGAAACCCTAGCAATGAAGTAGTTGTGGCTGACGAAAGATGACCGAGAACAAGAACAAGAACCAATAACCAGAACTAGTACCAAAGAAAATGAGAGGTGATGAACCCACGCGTGAGCACCCATAACCCTAATAGCTAGGTAAGTGCGAAATTGCACTTTAAACGTGCAGTCACACAAGCACTCACGAAGGGTATCAATGATAGTTGATGGGTCGTTTTGGGGTTGGGTGATCAATAATCTGGAAAAAGTTGGGATTGTTTGACAATAGTGTGAGGAACTGAGTTCTCCCGATCTGG
>BATV01043213.1:0-10268 GCA_000512025.1 Fragaria nipponica
TCTAGACTATATTTGATTTATTTGTCCTTGAGAAATAGGAAGAAGAAAACGTACCAGTAGGAGTGTTTTTGGTGGTGGGTGTTGAAAGCTCTCACACCCTTTGGGCTTTTGGCCTCTTCCTTCTCTCTCTTTTCTCTTTCTCTCTGTCCTTGTTTCTTTTATGTTTATGTAATTTGTGTACCCAAAAACCACCTCTTGAAAATTGTTGTATTTCCAAGGGGGTGTGAGAAAGGGAAGAGTCTTCGATGATGATGATGGGGGGAGGAGTAGAAATTTTAATAGGGTTTTGGGAGGAGGTGGAGGACCAAAATTCCACTATTTATAGCTGTCATCATCAATTAACCTTGGTTACTTAACCTTGTGTTTGAGTTAGAGTTGGGGATGGTTGGGTTAGAGGATGTGTGGGTCAAATTCATTGAATCCAGAAAAAAAGGGCCCGCCGATAAGAGTCAGATTCAGGTAGGACGGTCGTATCATGTGTCGTGTTTGACTCACCAATCATATGACTGTAAAAGAGGGTGAGAGGGGTATGTTTGATATTTCAACTGTTGGCTGCTAATCAAGAAGGATAGTTTGGGTATAAAGTTTAAAAATTAAGAAATTTGATTGATGAAAAACTTTCTTATACATGACACTTGAAAATGGAAAGAATGACAAATTTTACAAGGATTCGTCTACGATGCATTATAGTTCTAATAAATCAAGTAGACTAGTTCAATACATATGCAAACTAGCACAATATAGAGGTAGTTAGATAAAGTCAAGTTAGTTTACTTTCATACAGATTCACACAAAATTTGTATCGATTTAGTTTTGTTGATGATTGTTCCAATTAAGTCTTTTATTTTATTTTATAACTACTCTCTCTCTTTCTCTCTCTTTGTCCCTAGCTGTAACACGACACCGAGATTGAAGAGCATGCTTCCTTCTCAAGGTGGATGTTCTGTTGGGAGGCTATCTGCTTGTTCTTGAAGGTGTTGTGCTAGACAAAGGTGGCGGATTTGATGTGGTCCTTGTCCAACGAGATAGGGAAGCGAGTCTCAACTAGACAGAGGGATTTGCAGTGATTCTGGAGGAGGTCACAGCAGGCCGGGAGGGATGGATCAGGTTGTGGCTCTAAGTCAAAGCGGAGCTACTTTATTAGGGATTAGAGGTCATTTTTCAACATTACTGCCCTCATTATATAAAAGGTTTATTACCCATCAACTACCATTTATTGCTTCCTAATAATATACATAACCAGATTATTGCCCCCAATAAAACTTCGGGCAAGAGTACGATATGGTTCTAGCGAGGTCCGTTGACATAAAATCCAAGAAAAATTCTGGTGATCGAATTCCTACAACCGTACTTCAGTGATCGGTGACCGGAGTCTGGTGAGGTTCCGGCCAAGTCTTTTCTCTCTTCCACTCTCTCTCTCTCTCTCTCTCTCTCTCTCTCTCTCTCTCTATACACATGTTTAAAGGGTGAGGGCAAACTAGTCTTAAAATAATTTTGTTTGTTAAGACTTTAGATAAGAATGGTTGAGGGAATGAGCACAAATTATGTTATACATTGAAATAGATAATCTCTTAGAGTATTTGTTTGTTTATTTATATATTTATTTTTGGTTGAGAAAGGAACGTCAAACCTTATATTGAAGAATAACATGAACATGATCCGCCCGTGAGGGCTACAGAAGAAATGAACCATGCAAAACTGCCTAAGAAAACTTAAACAATTCCTATGCGAAAAGCCCTAAGATTAAGTTCAATATTGTAACCAGTAACCAAGACTTGTTAGCAAGCTAACTTATTCAGAGTCACTCGGAGCCACCCTACTCAGAGGGTGGTGATCTAGATGGAGAACCAAGAGGATCTGAATCCTTCACCATCAGCTAAACATCTTCATTAGCTTCACCAGGACCAACACCACCATTACTATCCTCACTAAAAGACTCACCCAAGAACAAAGTTTTCTAGGAATCAAAACTTCTCTACTGGAACCAAACCCTAAACCAAAACTAGGGTTAGGGTTAAGAATAAGAAAAGACGCAGAGCTACGGTTAAGGTTTAAGGGAACAGCCCCTCCACCACCAAATCCGCCTACTACCACCCTGAGATTGATCATCTGCTTACCAGAAAGGTCAGGCGGACATTCGTAAAATATATAGAACGTAGATACATAATTTAATACTCGATCAAATAATAACTTTGCTTAAATAATATTGTTGGCTGGTTCTGATTTGAGGGCATCGTGCTAAATTAATAATTCGTTAAATTTCTAAAATGATTATAATACATATACGAGAATTCATATAGATCTCATGTAATAAATAAATTAACAATTCTTTTAGATATAGTATTTATGATCCATATATGAATACTTCATAAAGAATGACTCAATTGTTATTTGTTTCCTCTTGAAATTGATGTCACATTGAATCGCATCTCTAACTTTTCTTAACTAAGTAAGAACTTCTCGTGAGTCATTATGATTTTTGTTATTCAAACAGAGTTTTTTTTATATAGGGTAGTGCTAGAGGGCCTTAATAAGGCATAAAATTTATGGCCTTAATCCTATGTGTCATGCCATGTAAGTAAATAAAATATTTATTTTCAATTCCACTTGATATATCTTGTCAAATCAAAACATTGCATTACCAATTTTACCATTTCTATTTCCTTTTACATTTTAAGGGGTGAATCAATGATATTAATGTACTTTATTAGGTAATGGAAACAAATATTACATATTAATAGGAACCACTAATTATGTATAATATAAAGAATGTTTCTCACATCAATATGAAGATTAACTATTTTTTAATAATAATTAGTTTTGTCAAATAAACTCTAACTCTAACCCTAATTCGTCCGAAAACCAATTATAATTCATAAAAAAGAAAACACTAATATAAGATAATTCGGATATAATTCATCAAAATTTTCTATAATTCTGTTATATTTTTTATATTTAATTAGATATTTAGAAGAAAGAAAGCTAAAATAGTTTTATTAGAGTCATTGTTTGAAATAGACCAAATGGTAAGATGGTCTTTATACTTAAGTATTACATGACATACGATTTTTAATATGTGATGTGTCTAAATGATTTGGTATGCCACATAGATTTGAGGCCTAAAATCTTAAGCCTTAATAAGGCCTAGAATCATTTTTCTTTTATATATTTAATGTACATTAAAATGGAAGAATATAATACAGTGAACAAACACTAACCGGCTAGCTAAAATGATTTTTGAGCTACTTTGGCTAAAATATGGCTACAAATGCTCTAAGACGGTTTTGTTTTTGTTTGTTTCTAAGCCATGTATTTTTAAATTAAAATAGTCATATGATGTTGTTCTTTCTAATTAATCTAAAACAGCAAATTAAAACAATAGAATGCTAGCTAGAGACTATCTGTGGGTGTACAATTTTATGAATGAAATTAGAGACCTACAGCAGCAAACTCTTACAACTGTACAGTTCCTTCTTTTCTTGTTATAGTGATGAGTTAACTCTTAGTCCTGAAAATGAGAAATGGAAAGAATTTACAGCCAGAGAAAAGTTGGTTCTTCTACAATATTAGAGGTCCACCACCTTCTTGATCACCCCTTTTTTTGTGATCAACTATTGTTAGTTCCTTTCCAGTCCACTGCCTCATTCTTTCCGAGGCTTGTTCTACCTGCAGTTTCATATGTTAGAACGGCCACATCTATTTTATTTCGAAAAATCAAGGCGGTATATACACACTAGAACTTACCTCTTTGTTCCAGTTGGTTTTGTAAACAATGTACAAGAGGATCAGTGTTTGCAAGGATGTCCCAAATATCATACCAATCCAAATTCCCTACAATATTAGTAGTGTTTGTTAGCTTAGGTCAAAAACTCCATAAGGCGCCTAGAATTATGATTAGCTAGGTCAACTTAATAACTATTAACTGTTTGGTTTGTCATCACGTACAGTAATGAAACAGTTAAACAGACTGGGTGGTGATAAACAATGACAAATGATAGTTATTTACCTTCACTCTCATATGTGTTCTGTAACCAAGTAGAAACCCAAGAGGGAGACCAACAATGTAATAACAAAACAAGTTTATGTAAGCCACCAAAGCTTGCCACCCTCCTCCAACAGCAACACCTGCAAGCCATTGTGTTGTTACTTCAAGTTCTTCAAGGGATGATATCCATGTCATATGTTATGTTTTCAGAGTGTCGATATAAAGTTATAAACCACACATCATAACAAGAATTTAGTCAATCAACAATCCTAACTCATAATTTTTTTTCTTTTTCTTTTTCTAAGTATGTATTTTACCTGAAATAACCGGCTGAACACTATTGAGTATCATTGTAATACTGAGAAGGAAAGCTAAATGAGAAACTGCATGTTGCATCTCTTTGCTCTCAGTAAAGATGATGGCAAATTTGTCTTTGGCCGCCAAGATAATGCCCCCGCAAATGATTCCAATGATGAGAGACTCCATAATCGTGACGATGACGGAGTACTTTGCAGCTCTAGGATGTGCTGATCCAAGCTCATTAGAGACTCGAACGCTGCCAATGACTTAAATTGAATATCTTGTTCACGAAGGAGCTGATGATAAGAAAATAATAATTAGTAGCCAAATGAACATTTCATACCTTATTGCTGCATTGATCCCAATAAACAACATGCCTTCCCAACCATTCAGATTCATGCTGAAATAGGAACACACAACTCATATTGAAAGTTTGAACTATAGTATAGTACTAAAGGTGGAAGTGTCCTCAATCTAGTGCATATGTTGTTTGACTATGATTAACATTTCAGATATCTTGTAAGAAAATATTAACGTTTGATGGAAGCAATGCAGACTAAGATTGTGTATATATGGTGAGCAATAGTAACTAAAAATAACACTAGAGAAAGAGACAAATTGAGCTGAGGAATAAACTTACCATATTGAAAGGGAGCCAACTGCAATAACAGGATTATCAAGGTGTCCAGTCATTACAATTATGGTCATGAAGTACCAAATCTCTAGGCAAAGCATTACAGCTGAAGCAAGGGAGAGTTTTGCGAAGGACCATAGTTCCTTGAAGGCTAACCATGACAATCCCTTCCAACCATCTGTGCACCAATGAACTATATAATAGACTTGAGCCAATGACATTCCCCACGCCGTGAGATTAAATGCTGCAGCAGCACCACTCGTTCCCCACCCTAACAATGTGATAAAGACATAGAGGATTCCTATGTGTATGATAAAAGTTGCAAAACCAATCCATGCCAGAACCGAAACCTTGCTCTGTGCTTGCAAGAACTTTTGAGTTGGGAAGTTGATGGCTAGTGAGAACATTTGAGGGATGATTTGGATAGAGAATTTCCCAGCAAGGTTGGCTATGTCAGCTTCTTGGCCAAGGAGTTTTAGGATTGGCGTCGCGAACACATAGAGTGGTAGTAAACCAATGCATGTGATAATCAGAATTATCCATGACCGTTGCATGTAAACTCCTAGCATTTCTACTTGCCCAGCACCAAATGCCTGCCCACATAGTGTTTCAAGTGCACTTGCCATCCCAAGCTGCAATTTCATACAACACTAATTGCTTAGTAGCTTTAACCATTGATCAAACACTAGTTTACAATAGATACATTTAAAAACCCCAGCTTTGTAGCATTTGATCAAATTATTGTCTCATTTTCTAACAGCTTAAACTGTTACTGTCCAACAATTTTCTAAAATGGTAGCATATATAGCATAGGTTGCATGAGGTTTGAGCTCAAAACCACCAGAACATCTTCGTATTTGTTTTGTAAGTTTCTATCTAGACTAAATACAATACGTTAACTTTTTGGAGATTAGTGGTTATTGATGAGTAACCATGCAAGCAATCGAAGAGAAATTTAATGACAAAGTTCTAGCAATAAGTTAAATCAAAGACTTGTATATATGAAATGACAGTATATTAGAAACATGATGCGTGGCTTTGCCAACAACAATAAAAAAAATGGAAAAATAAATATGATGAGTAGGGATAAAATAGCAATCAATTACCAGAAATCCAAAAGAGAAATTTTCAATGACAGACAGTGAAATTGCAACAGCAGAGAGCTCCAAATCTCCAATATGCCCCACAAAGATGTTTGTGAAGGAGTTAACACCATAGTTACACAAAATGTTAAAGGCAATAGGACCAGCAATGCCCCAAAGCTTTTGAGACTCCAAAAAGCATATGGTCTTGGCATCATCAAAGGATTTTATCACCGGATAATCTCCATCACTTGATCCAATAAATGCAGTAGGAGCAGGGTGGAGATCTGCTGTTTCCACAGATGAAACTGCATCCATCACTCTTTGTTTCGGGCTATGCCGATGCCTCGGTGAAGACCTAGGAGAGGATAGTCTACTACCACCCTCCTCTGCCTTAAGTGCTTCATGTCCTACCAGGGTACCTATTTTTGCAAATTTTTGATCTTTTAGGTGAACCCTATGAGCAATCCTTCTGAAGCTTCAGAATGAAGAAAGCTAAGGGAAGTTTTGATCTTTTTCTCTGCTTTTTTTTATTTGTTTTATTTAATTCTTCACTGAAATTAATTTTCTGGCTTTGCAGACTGAAATTGGTTTTCTGGTATTGCAGACTGTTTGCTGCAAGCTATAATTTAGGCAGACCATAAAAAGGAAATCAATCTAACATAAAATGATGACCAAGTCAGTTTGTAAGAGAACAAACTTCAGTTTTCAGTTCTTTCTTTGAAGAATTGTACACGTAGTACCTTTGATACTGATCCACATTTGGTAGTAAAGAAGTAATGGGCACAATTCATGGCGGAATAGAATGTGGAAAAATGAGGTGTTTTTTTTTAGTACGGGAAAAATGAGGTGTTTAAATTCTCAGTCTTTGGAAACTTCTTTTAAGCACCTACATTTGTAGTTAATTAATTTTTTCATTATCAAAAAGAGCACTTGGTATTATCCGGCCGTCAATTCCTATAGGTGCAAGTGCATGTCGGTACTCTGAAACTCTTCAAATATTTTTTCTTATGTTTTGTGTTGGATGTTTGTTATGTCAATTCTTGAATTAGCCAAATAATGTACAAAATGAACCATGGACTACGAAATTGCAGAAAAATGCTCATAATTTTCATTTTGTTTTCGCAAACTCTCTCTTTCTTTTTTTTCTTTTGCATCTTCAAAGTGACTGCAAGAGAATCCTATGACCAATTACAGAGTGGACGACAAAAGATTACAAAAAGGCATGATCATTTGCAAAAGGAGAAGGCAAAGCATAATGATGGGGAATATCATCTACCGACCTAGAGGGAATGTCAAATATATGATCATGACAAAGTGACTCAAAACCCTACAATGATGAATGATGGAAAGGAACCAAGGGAAAGCTGGAAAGAATATTACTGGGATTTCAAATCATGTAAAGATCTAAATTTCAAAGAGGCAAAACTTTTCCCACTGGGAAAAATACGTTATACATCATTATACTTGTACTCTACAAAAGATCTCTTTCTAAATTTTTTTACACGGAAAGAAATTTAGTGTGAAGAAGAGCAGACTGGCATGTAATGCTCTTAGCTATGGTCAGTAATAACAGTAAAGCTCATTGAAGTTCTTTGGTTTTCATGCGCATTTTCATTCACTAGGGAAGAGACATTACCCAGTGACGATTCTGAACCGCAGCTAGATAATCTCGTGTTACAACCAGAGAAGTCGTCACTGGCAAGAGATGCACTGTGTCCAGAATCAGAATTCACCCCACAGAATGACTCCCCTGAAACCAGTGCTTGTAACAATTTTGGTGCTGGAGGAACAGTCACTTCCACAACCCCTTCCAACATTGTCACTACCATCCCCATTGTAGGCCTTGTTGCTTCGTCATCCTGAATGCACCACACCGCCACCAATGCAACACGCTCTGCCTCCTTAAGGTTATACTTGCTACCGAGTCTATCATCAATTACTGCCACAACATTGCCATCAATTATCTGCTGTGCCGCCCACGAAGGAAAGCACCAAGAATCTGTTATTTCGTTCCCACCCTCTCTGCCGCCTACAGATGGGGGTGTCTCCCACATTCTATGGCCTCCAAGTAGTTCTAACAATGTCTTCCCATAGCTGTACACATCGGCTTTCGTGGTGATTGGATCACCAGGTCTGCACTCTGGCGCCACATAGCCATAGGTATAGCCATGGTGACCATCAGCGGCTAGTGCTCCACTAAAGTCTCTATGAATTAGCTTCGCCAACCCAAAATCTGACACTTTTGCCGTGTAATCACTATCAAGCAAAATGTTTTCTGGCTTGATATCACAATGGATTATGGAATTTCTACACCCCTCATGTAAATAAGCAATACCTCTTGCCGTACCAACTGCTAGCCGAAACCTAACATCCCAGCTCAAATTTGGACCATCTCGACGTAGATACACACTTAGAGGACCATTTGGCATATAATCATACACCAGAAGTCTATGAGAATCTTCTGAGCAGAAGCCTCTAAGTCTCACAAGATTGACATGCTGAATGTTGCCGATGGTGCAAACTTCTGCTCGGAATTGTTGCTCTCCGCTGCCTAGCCTCTCCAAGCGTTTCACTGCAACAAGGGTAAGGTCCGACAGCTCCCCTAGGAAAACCGCTCCAAAGCCACCATGCCCGAGTTTCTCTTTAAAACCGCGGGTTGCAGTGTGAAGCTCTTTATAGGAAAACACCTTCAAATTCAACACTGGCAGCAAAACACCTTCATCTGCTCCTCCATTCCTCTTCAATGTTCTCCTCCTAATCAACACAACCGCCAAGACAAAACCCAAAACCGCAATCGACCCAACAATGCTAACACTAAAAACGGTATAATTCATCTCCTTCCCCTTTTTGCTCTTCAAAATCACACCTTTCCTCACCTTCAAATTCAAAACACTACCACCACCCATACCACTATTACCATCAGAGCTCACATTCCTCAAATTCGACAGAACCCCGAAATAATGCTTACACAAGCCAGACCTCTCATTGTACTGAAACCCAATACAAGAACAAACCTGCAAGCACACCCTCCCACAACCATCCCTCCCACTAATCGAACCATTATGCCAACTCCCCGCAAAACTCTCGACCCCAACCTCCATGAAACCATCCTCCCTCCCCTCACACCCCACGTCACTAAACCTCTCACACCCACCTGAATATTCCCCGCATTCCCAGCTAGACTCATCCACCGGCTTAAACCCCGGCGGACACTCACACGGTCTAGAACCTTCACTGTCGCAAACCCCAAACTTGCCACACAAACCCACCACACCGCACTTGTCCTCAGGCCGGGACCAAAACCTGTCCCAAGCCTCGCTTAAACCCCAAGTGTACTGCCGCAGCTGACCCGAATGGTCTATCTGGAATCGGGTCAGCGGCGGGTCCGGCCCGCCATCCAACGCCCGCTCCGTGAACCAAAACGACGCCGTGGGCTTGTACGCTTCCATGAAATGAAACGTATAAATATACGGAACCGCCATCTCCGGCACATTCGCGAAAGCCTGACCGTTCCACATCCCGGTGCTCCAATACTCAACGCTCCCGTTAAACACAAGCTCGAACTCACCGTAGTCCAGTGGACGCAACCGCAGAGAATACAAACCCGGCGACGGGTCCTCCGCGGTCCGCCAGCTGGTCAGGCCGCGGTCGGCCGTCAGATTCATCCCGGGGAGCCACGTGTCAGTCGGGTGGTCGAAGCTCTGCCACGCGAGTTTCCCGGAGTGGGTTAGCAGCACGAGATTCCCGCTCTCCAACAGCACCACTTGCGCGCCGGGGACGCTGTTGTGGCTGGCCCACACGGTGGAGTTGTCGGAGTCTTTCACGGCCAGTATCCCGGTGGCGGTGATTTCGAGAGCGGCGGAAGTGATGTTCTTGACGGCGTGGTCGCGGTTGGCGACCCAGACGACGGTGGGTACCTGAATCGAAGAGTACATTATCGCCAAGTATGCGCCGCCATTAGAGTAGTAAAAGCTGAGCTGGAAGGTCTTGTTCCGGCTGTAAATGGTGGAGTTGCCGTGAACTAGAACAGTGTTTGTTTTCCAGAGAAGGTTTGAGAGTTTTGAAGACCCATTTGAGTTTGGAAACTGGGTTGGGTTAGTATGGGGTGGAGTTTTGGGAATGGGGTAGGAGTTTGTGGAGATGAGGATTAGGGTTTGGAGAATGGGGAGGAGAAGAGAGAAGGGGACCATGGGAGAAGCTATGGAGAGAGGAGGAGTTTCATAGGAATCTGCCATTCACGGACAGGAATGAAAGAGAGTTCATA
>BATV01042875.1:0-10167 GCA_000512025.1 Fragaria nipponica
ACATACCGACAGGGCCGGCTTGAACAAAGAGCTCCCACTGCAGTTCTTCACTAACCTGACAAGCAATGAAACAAGTAAAAACCCAAGCTGCTCGAGAGTCGAGATTGCCGACGTAAGCAGAGTGTTGATTGTTGGCTCCGACTCCCGGAGCGATTCGAGTCGTCATTTGTTTACTTTAGCAAAGCTAACTAAGATAACGTAGAGCTGAGAGGTAGAGGGGATTGGAGTAGGAGATGATGATGAGGTGGCTGGGTTTTGGGGGCTTTTGTAAAATCTTTGGAACCATATGGTTTCGGAACTGACCCGACCCGACCCTTAAAATTTGACTTTCTATTGAAAAAAGAAAAAACAGCTCTGCAGTCTGTTCCGTACGAGCTGAATACAGACAAAACAGACGGTTCCACTGGCTCGTTTAAAAGCTCTGTCTCTCTTCTCTCCCGTTCTCTTTCTCTTTACCCTGTCCACCGAGTAAGGAGCAACATCTCTACTCTCAGCAATGGCTTCATCATCCAGGTAAAGTTTTAGGCTTTTTTCTGCATTTACACTGTTTTTGGGTTCAAAGGTCTCAGCTTTCTACATGAAAAATTCATGCTTTTTTTCATTTACTGTGTTTTTGGTTCAAAGGTCTGAGCTTTCCTTTGTTAGTCTAATCTGAAAGGAAAGTTTCATGCTTTTCTGCTATTACACTGTTCTTTCGTTCAAAGGTCTCAGCTTTCTACATGAAAGTTTCAATCTTTGCATTTACAGTGTTTTTTTGGTTCAAAGGTCTGAGCTTTCCTTTGTTAGTCTAATGTGGAAGGAAAGTTTCTTGCTTTTCTGCCATTACAGTGTTCTTCTTTCGTTCAAAGGTCTCAGCTTTCTACATGAAAGTTTCAATCTTTGCATTTACAGTGTTTTTTTGGTTCAAAGGTCTGAGCTTTCCTCTGTTAGTCTAATCTGGAAGGAAAGTTTCTTGCTTTTCTGCTATTACACTGTTCTTCTTTCGTTCCAACTTCCAAGGTTTCAAGGATCTCGTGTTTCTGCATTCTCTCGCCGAAGAAGATTTCGGGTTTCAGTGGTCGCTATTGGGTTGGGCTTTTATTGGGCTTCTGCTCAGTTTTTATTGGGCTTTTCAGGAACAACCGGGTCGCTCTCAACCTGTTTCCCTCGACGGCGTCTCCGACGGACCGTCGCAAGAGGGCCCTTCGAAGCTTGGCGGAGCTGAAAGACGAAGAAGACCGCTCTATTCAACTCAGCCTTTCTGCTCCTCCACCACCAAACGAGCCACTGCTACCAGCGTACGAGCCGGCTTTCCCTCAAACACTGATCTTGATCCAGTCTAACCAACCGGGTTCTCTGTACACATACTCTGCAAAATTTTTGGATGTGCTTCGGGGTGTCTATAAGCAGGGAACTGTTCTCTCAGTTTTAATTGTTTCGTTTCTGGTCAGAACTCATCCGATCAGCACCAAACCTAGGGCGTTCCGCAACTTTCTCGGCAAGGCTGTGTCTGGGAAGGAACAACTGCGGGTGGTGAGAAAAATTTACTCTGTTATGGATTGGGCCATGTCTCGGCTTCCTGGTGCATCTGAGAACTCTGCTGCTAATGAGAATGATATCCAAATGATTCTCAATGAATTTGAGAAGTTGATTTGGGGGCTGCAGCGCATTTCACTTTCAAACATCCCAGTTCCGTCATTCGACTCATCTGCCATTGATAATAATCTGAAAAATTTCAAGCTCCAACTCGAATTGCTGGGTAAAAAGGTTAACAAGTTGCCAATTGCTTGCCGTGAAGAAACCTATGACACCATCCATGATGATTCAAAGGCCTTCTTTCTTGAGAAGATCTGGTGTTTGAAATGGTGAATGTGTCCTCCTCAGAATTTGCATTTTGTTCCTATTTAAGTGTTAGTTAATGAGTTCAATTAGAGAACATTTTGTTTCAAATGTTGTTGGATATTAATTATTGGAGTTATGGATGTAAACTTAATATCTTTTTTCAATTTGTCATCAAGTTAATTCCTCATCTTCCTGTTTATTGTTGTCTCTAGATGACATGGGTTATTCATATGGTGCATCTGTTGAGCTTTTTGATAATATGTGTGGCTGATTGTTGTTCTTCTTAAAATCGGACATTGATTATTGTTCTGTTAATTTTTATCGAACATCTACTTCATTCAAGTGACAGATGTAGAATGAAGCTCCGGAATCTATCTTGGTATACATATTTGATCTGGCATGGAGCTGAATTATGTGTAGTTTCATGCACATGTTGGATTGATCTATATATACAGTACATGACAATCCAGAGTTTAAGTCTTTTATCATGTTCTGTTGTTCGTTGTTGCCTTTGGATAAAATCTGTGTGTCATCTGCACTGAACTAGATTACTTCCAGTGATGCAGTTGTCAAATTTTCCAGTAATACAATGGTTACTCTTAGAGTCATTTCAAGCTTTGAAGGAAGATGACCTCTTCAAAGATTTCATTGGGGAAAAACTATTGTTTGCCATAAAGGAAGTAAGCAAGGTATGGTTTAAGTATTGTTACCATGGTTGGTCATGTATAAGTTGGTGTGTGCAGTTGTTCGATATATTTTTATGAAAGTGGATCATACTGAAGTTGGTGTCGAATTTTTGACAATGCAGGTAAACAAGTAAGAGAAGGATTTGGTTATAGAGAGACATAGGAAGACAGTTATCTGGAGCTGAAACTTCAAGGTCAGCTGTTAGACTTTAATTTAACAAATCAAAAGGAACAATTGGTTAAGTTCATTCCAAATGCACTTCAGTTGGTCAGAGTCATAAGTTCATCTACTGTGTTTGTTATTTGGTGTTGGTCATGGTCTTAGCTGCAAGCCTAGAATACTTGCTTGATCAAGATCACATAGTTATGTTGAAATAATTTCTAGCTTTGTTTCTCAGGTTTTTGGTTCCTCCTGAAATTACATCCTACAATAGAATTGAGTATTTTTATCTCAAATAATGACTACTATATTGCCTGACATCATTGTCAATTAATCTTAGCAGCTAGGCAATGAAGAGCTGTTGCATGTCAATGATCAGCTACAAACCCAATTGCATTTAACTGCAGATGAAGTTGTCTCTTCAATGTGTTCTGGTTTGGAGTTTGGGGTTATACGAGCGCAAAGAGACTCAACATCTCAAAGGGATTCAAGCCTCATTCAGGCGCCCAATTTTGAAGGGATCAGATTGCTGCCTTCTATTTGCTTCCGCTAACTTTTGAGGCAGCAATATGGCAGAGGTATGCTCTTTAAATTTTGACAACTTGCAATTCAGTTTTGCATTTGGAAGGATTGTCGTACTTAATCGTATCTAACTTATTTTCATATAAAATCTGCATGTATTAGGATTCTTGTGTGGATTTTGTTTGACTTTTTGGTTTGTGCGTTTTGATTAAGAATTGTGTTCATGTGGCTTGTATGATATAATGAACACTCCTTTTGCTTGTGATGGATGTGGGCTGTTAACAAGAATTAAAAAAAGGATAATCATATGTTGCTGCAGTAGAGATGTGGAGCTATAATTCAGAATAAGCAAATCTCCTATAATTTGAACTTCAGTCTTGTTATGTTTTTGACAATTAAGATGCCATTTTAATAAAGTTCAAAAGGTAAAACTGGAACATATAGTTATTAACACTGTTTTGTGATATTCTGGAAATCGTATTGTTCATTGTCTAATTTTAGATGCTGAACAACATTCCATGTAGTCTCTAGATTTTTATTTGGATTCAATTGAAACTTTTCTCTATCCAAAGGTGTTGACTGTTTCTTTTGAATAACTAGAATCTACTGATACCGAGTAATGATAAAGAAGCTTTAGAATGCTATGTCTTCTGCCACAAAGGTGTTGCATAGCATTACCTTCAGATATGTGATTTTTATTCTGTTTGTGCTTGTGTTGTTGATGCTTGTAAACTGTATTAATTACTAGTGTTATTGTAATTCCGTCTTATGTTGAAAAAAGGTATTATGATCTCCAGGTTAGCAATATTTCTTTTAGTTATGATTGCAGCTCTGTGGGGAGCTAGTAATAAGAATATCACTCTCTTCTTATTTGCAGAAAGCAACTAAACCTATAGTAATAGGCTGTTCTCAGTGTATGAGATTACGTGCATTATACTTAGTTGAACATGTTTTTGTTATAGCATGATACTATATATAGTTATATACACATGAAATTGTCCTTATAACATGCTGGACTCGTATAATAAATAAATTACATTATTCTGTATCAATATAATTACGAATATATTGTTTTAAATGAATCTTTGGGGTGCTAGTTTTCATAATCTTGGTAATACATTTGAGTAACTAGTAATATACACGTTTTGGGAAAAATACAGCAGACCGTGTTTTCCTATTTCCGTCAATTTTTGATAAAGGTTCAGTTTTCTTCTGATATATAGTTATTTCACTTTTCATGAGTAACTTTCAATTCCTTGATACATATATTTTTGGCTACTTATACTGCTTATAAATTTCAAGTAGTATTACAGGTTCTACCCAAAATTTTCATAAAAAAATCTTAATTGGTTGCAGATTTTTGCATTTTCAAAAGACAAACATGTATTGTGAAATGTTTATGCCCAAGCAAACTGACTTTTTGACTACTAATCTCTATATGTTGCATGAATAAATAATAAAAACAGGGAGGAAGGATTCTATGTGTATTTATTATTAAAGCTGTTTTATTTTGAACTTGAATTGATCCAAAGCTGTTTTATTTTGAACTTGAATTGATCCTCACACATGTGAATTCAGTCTTCTGAAAATCTGCAACTGTCTTCTTCTTATATATTATTGTCACTGTTATATGGATCGTCTTATTTTCAGAGTTAATTACAAAAGGTTAAGAGTAAGAAACAGTGGGAGTAAAATATTCTATTTGTCTTCTATATATTGACAGTTTGACACTTTTCGGTTTACTGGTAAGAAAGGAATATGGATATCCTCTTGTTGGTGAGAGATTAAGGAAATTTTGAATTATGGTTTTTCAGCCAATAAAGTTTTTACGTGTGTCTTGAATAAATGATGTTGTTGTGGCTCAGTGAAGATCTTTAAGCATTATGAATAAGATTAATTCTCAATATTGGTGATATATGATTTGTAAACAGCTGAAAAACTGAACGACTTTTGATTCTTGTATTATATGCATTTGCATTCTGGAAGTTACAGGAATCCTTATGGTCAGTGGGAGTATTTTCCTTGGTGGATTACGATTTATTCTCTCAGTAACCTTTTAGTCTTATACTGATATATATACAAGTCAAAAATTCTCAACCTATATATCACTCATGAGCTTATATGAGTGCAGTGCTTGCTGTAAGTGATCTCTAGCCATGTTTATTAATTTTATCTTCCATGGTTCTTGGTTCGACAAAAGCTGAATGAGTTTTCTTTTGCTTCAAGTGCACACTTTAGTTGTTGTTTATACATTGAAATGTTCATTGGTTAGTTTACAGATAGTGTTAGTCCAAGTGGGAGATTGTTGGAACTGAATTGGACTGAAACACTATCAGATGACATAAAAGACCAATTCTGATAGGATTAGTATTGTGATAGGATCATGCCTTTACAGTTGTTAACATCGAGTACAATAAGGATTTGGTTATGGGATTGAATCCGGTTTGTGATCACTATATAAAATAGGCTAAGTCCCTGTGTTCAATATCGGTTTTAAGCATTAAGTTTGCAGCCCCATTCTGTAGCTTGATATTGAAACGCTGAAGACTTGTCTTTGTGTTATTGACTCTTTTAGTTTCTGTGCAGCAGCCATTCAAGTCAAGGAGTCGATGGCTTAAATCTGACATCTAGTTTCTGCGGATCAATGTATGTTCTTCTATTTATGAACGCATATATGTTAGGATGTTGATCATGTGTTTACGTTAGTATGAAAAGATCTGTTATTGGATGATGGTTTTAGCGTCTACATCATATGTTTCAGTCTTATATGACATACAAATACAAACTAATAATGACATACAAATACAAACCCTAATATGGCTTCCGGGTCTCTAATATTCTGACAAATCTTTACAACGTACTTACAACTATTTGGAAGAGGATGAATTCTAGAAATGTACTTATGGTACTGCAGTGAATTAGCAATTGCGCCAATAATCTCGTTTCCCCAGTGAAGCACATCTTGTGAATTGGATAATCTCGTTTCTTAAACTATAGCTTCCATGGATTATGTCAGGAACAATCCAAAAGGGCGGTGGATTGATACTAGAGCGATCAAATCTCATATAACACGGCATTGGCTTCACAGTATCATCTTTTACGTTGTATACTCCAAGATCATGACCCCCGATATTGCCAACTCCATACTTACCATTCTTGTTCATTTCCCACCACCTATCATCCGTGAAGTAAATTGAGTTCTCTTCACACTCTGGCAAGCTGTGGCAAGACAAAGAGATCGAATGATTTCCTCCCAGAAAGAGAGCCTGATTGTGCAAACTTTCCACCTTCTCCCACTCGAACCCTTTGCTAATGGACTTAAGCCTATAGATACTGAAGTGTACGGTTCTATAGGGGTAACCGGGATGTTCCGTCGTCTTCCTTACAAATCGTCTCACCAACAAAAGTTCACCCAAGGACTCCACCAAATAAAACATGGAATCCGTACACGGTATTAATAATTTGGGATCAATGTCTAGTTGGTGTGACAAAGGTTGCAGATGAAGTGTTGTTATGGGAGAACACTGCCTCATGTCCCAAACCTCAACTGAGCCATCGGTTGCCAATGCATAGAAATTACCATTTGTACTGTGGAATATACCGTCGTGATAGGCATAGGATGCTACCGTAATCATGTTAGTCCATCCCTCATCGTGTCCATGCCTATAGTAAGCAAGTTGTGATAACCCGATAGTCGTAGAGTTTAATATTACAACAACAACAACAACACCAAAGTCCTCTTCCGATGGTGGCTTGGAGGAGGTGACAACTTTAACGACATCTTCTCTGCTCATACCTAGAAGAATTGTGCTCCTCCACCCTATTGATGGAAGGTCAATCCTATCTCCAGAAAACGGATTCAAAAGACGAGCAGGTCTCGCTTTCTCATCCGTAAGGACCAGCCACCCGTTTGATGAACCGATACAACATGCATCAGGCATATATCCAAACGTGTTTTTGATAGTGTAGTACTTGAACTCTGAGAGGTTGAAAAAGCGACGAGTGTGAATGTGGTTTTCTTCACCACCAGGAATCATAAGCCATGGGATTTGAGGCATGTCGAGTGTGAAATATGGGGATGAGATATAAGAGTTTGCAGCCTTACACCAACGAGAACAGACAGCTTCGAAGCGAAGGATGTCTACTGAAGCAAGCTTTTTCATGATCAACTCGAGTAGTTCAGGAGGGAGGTCGGACCAACTTGGTCGTATAGGACTTCTCTTCTTTCTCATGTCGTCATATGATGAAAACATGGTGTTGTATGTGTATGAACTAATATATAAGAGCTCTTTATATAGAGAATTATAAAGTATTTTTTAGGTATATAGAAAGAAACATACTCCTATACTAACTTGGTAACCCATCACTGCTCGGTAACTTGGTCTAATCAGGATTCCTCATTAGACCAGTTCATACACAAAGTTAAACATTCTTTCAACAATATTACCTTAATTAACTTGGACTAAAATGTGCCGTGATGTTTAAGGCAAAAGGCGAACTTTTCATGTGTTGCGTAACATAAATTTAACTACAGCCTACAGCTCGTACAAAGTCTTCATTCATTCATAGATAACTATTAACAAATATCCCTCTGCTCACGAATCTCTCTTTTAACATCCGAAAATCTTAAATCTGAAATTTGTATTAATCGTCGTTGATATATAGTAAAAAGCACCGTTAAAGACTTCAGTCACTTCATACATTGTTCCGTAGGGGTTCATCTGCTGTACGTATACGTATGCCATGCATACCACTAACATGGGAGGGTGGGGAGGGGCACGTGCAGCAAGCATGCCAGATTTTGTTTGTAAAAAGTGGTTTGTATGGCATACACATCTGCATGGCAGAATTTCCCGTTCCGTAGACACAACTATACAATACCTCTGCATCATGGACCCATATGGCATGGTACGTAGTTCAACTCTTTAACCTTTAACATATCACCAACTTCATCAACAAGGGTTTTTATAAACTGTCTCTATATTATTGAATGTAATTACTTATTACATTATAAATATACAACTTACAAAAATAGATTTCCTTGCTTCTTTCTATTTTTTTTTTCCCCAATGTCTTCCATCATTGTAGATCCTTGATTTGAGCCATTCTAGTTGCCTAGATTGTGCTAGCCTGGTTGATGTCCATGAACCCATTTGCAAGCTTGAGATAACTTGTTTACTTGAATATGAGAGATTGCAAAAATATCAGGAAGCTGCCAAAGAACCTTTCTAGGCTAAAATTACTTGAAACCCTTATGGCCTTATCATATCTGGTTGTATTACATTAGGAATATAATGGAAGTTTGCATCCATGTCCACCAGCTGTTTATATTCAAGCATATATTTCCAGCTGCTCTTCTGGTTAGAAGTATTGATATCGTCAGCGAGTGTTTGCCGTCGGGAGGCGGGACATGCTATAGTAATTCATGAGTGTTCTTCATTGCTTCTAATACATGCTATTAGAAACTCGTTCACTGGAATCTGGAAGACTGTAGTACTCAAAATGCTTCCAAATAAATAACATTGATATGCTAAAGAAACATGAAACTCTTACTATATTGATCGTCCTAGTTTTAATAAAGTTTCCAATGGTGATGAGTAAAAGATTTTCAATAAATCGATAACTGCACCAAGCCTGGAAAGGTCTAAATACGTTACAGGATTGTTTCCCCTACAATTCAATCTGTCTGATAATAGTTTTCCTACAGATACTGGTGAATGGTGATTACCCTCATTGATATTTAATCTAAGCTTCAACTCGAGCTGCAGCGTTCCGAAGTGCATAAGAGTTACAGGGCTGACTCACCTTGGATTTCGGCTTTGTGCACGTCGCAAGTCCCTTATAGGTTTACCAAGAGTAACATAATTGCAGTTGAATGTTATTCGGAGAAGGTAACATTTCAGTCACTTCCGTGCTTACCAAAGTCTCAAACAGGATAGGATGATGCATACTCGTGGCCGCTCCAAAGTCCAAACTTGTTGGGATACAGTAGTGGTGCTAGTTAGAACCCATTGGGATGGACCGAAGGGTTGACGTACGCATTCTCAACCTTTTGGTTTTGCCACTTAGATTTCAAGGAAGCCTAATTAGCATTAGCATATATTCGTTAGATTGGAGGAAGTGCTTCCCATGATATCCAGGTCTGTTTGACATATGCTGCAGGGACTCTGTGAATATGGCATATTCGGTACATTTCTTCCAGCAAATCTAATCGAGGCTCGGGGATTAGTTCAGCCATACAAGCAGTAGAGAGTCCTCAATATCCTTCACTGTGCCTCCACTTTCCAATCAGAACATCCGAGAGGCTTAAACAGCTCTGTCTATGCAAAGACAAGTTGTACTGAACCGCTAATAACCAAAGTTCAGAATAAGAGCGAGGGTTTGAGATAAGGCTATTCCCCGTCACGCTATAAAAAAAGGTAATATAATTAAACCATTAGAAGTTTGGGAATCGACTGCAACTAAGACAACAGATGCTAATAATGGTCTAGATCATGCTATAATTAAACCTGAGGCTTAGTTTGGTATTGATGTGAGAAAACTCAATTTTAAAAAACTCAGTTTTAAATAAGCAACTCATAACCCGCTTTTTAAAATCGTGGTTATTTAGCCTAAGAAGTTTTAAATAAGCATTTTATGAGGTTTTACCAAACATGAAAAGATTTCAAAATAGTGATTATAAGTGATTTTATGTTCCAAAACTCAATACCAAACTGAGCAAGTTGACGAACATATAACTATTGCAGTATCCAATCTATCCACGAGATGCCCCGAGTTTGACGTGAAGCAGAGTTTTAGAACAGATTGGAATCCACAACTCTTGACCATTATGTACTAAAAGTATCCAGTAAAAACTCTTGGAATCCACATTGTGCACGACGATTATAAGAGTTCTAGAACAGATGCTAATAATGGTCAAGAAAGATCATGTTCGCGGGAGGTGATTGGTAACAGTTAATGCTGGTGGACAGATCCGAG
>BATV01042822.1:0-13763 GCA_000512025.1 Fragaria nipponica
TATTGGAGACATTGGTTCCCTTTCTGGTACCCAAAACTCCACCTTTGCCTCGGATCAAAGGTTAAGATATGCAAGCAACCATGAAGGTTTAAACATGTATTGGTTGATTGCAGTGGCGGAGGGAGAAAATTTTCGCTATGGGGGCAAACAAAGAGACCAAATAGGAAATAACTACTAATTAACGAGCACAAAATTTCAGTTTTTTGTTGTTGTTTTTTTGTAAAGGAAATTTCAGTTTTAAATATCAAAATTTGTCCAATTCAATTTGTTTTTTGGTCTCCATTTGCAATCACTGCATTTAAGGGTATGAT
This sequence comes from Fragaria nipponica, assembly GCA_000512025.1. Classification (NCBI taxonomy): domain Eukaryota; kingdom Viridiplantae; phylum Streptophyta; class Magnoliopsida; order Rosales; family Rosaceae; genus Fragaria; species Fragaria nipponica. The sequence continues at coordinate 312 of BATV01042822.1, forward strand.
TGACAAAGCACCAACTCGAATTGAAGCTCAAACCGACAGTGCTGCAGTTCGTACAATGTCGTAAAACCCAATTGAACGAGATGGGTAATATAGGCAGAGTTGAAATATTCGGGTAGAATTGAGGGTAACATGCAGACGAAGAATCTCAGGATTTCATGGGTACGCAATAGCAAGTTCTTGTCGTCGTTGGTGGAGTTGAATCTGGGAATGAAGATACTAGAATCAAGTTTTGGATCGGGAAGGACATTTAGTTTAACTATAAAAAATTTGACGGTCTGAGGAGCTGGTCTCCTATAATGATGGGTATGAAAAAGAAGAAGAGGAGAGAGATGTTTTTTTTTTTTTTTTTTTTTTTTTTTTTGTCAATGTGTTAGTCAAAATGAATACTTCGACTCATATATGTGGTTTTTGTTGTGTCGTTATAAAATTTTGTTGATGAAGTTTTGTTAGAAAGTCAAGGAATCATGAGGTTGCACGGCTAGTTCTAATATTCTTGTGGGGACATATTTGCATCACAAGGCCAGATGTCAAAATTCCACTGAGGGCACATTTGCATCACAAGGCTAGATGTCAAAATTCCACTGAGGGCACGGGCCCCACTTGTCCTCAATGGAGCCAATGGCTGATTGACAGAAAAATAGAAAAGCATGCATAGGTAGTGTCACTTTTTGGTGAGTTGCATATATGTATATTAATTCACAGATGTGATGCTTTATTTATTGGAGGTGTGGTGTTCAAGCACCATTTTGATTCTTGACAATCAGTTTAACAGATGCTGTTTCATAAGCTAGCATAGTTAAAATATATAACCAACTTCAAGATTTATGAAAAGTTCTGGTCTTCACAGCTCAAAGTGGGTGTAGAATTACTTGAACTCCATTCTGAGGGCGGACAGTAACATACTGAAAAGGCGAGTGGACATAACCCGGGGAAAGGGTAAATGAGTAGCGTTGTAGAATCATTGACATAGCTATCTTTGCTTCAAGGGCAGCAAAGTTGAATCCTACACATATTCGAGGTCCCAATCCAAAGGGCATGAAGGCGGCCATGTTATCATTAGTAGCTTTAGCAATCCCTTCAGAGAATCGCTCTGGTTTGAACAGTTCCACTTCTTCTCCCCAGAACTGAGGTTCATGGTGAAGTGCTAGAGTAGGGACGAGCAATTCAACATTAGCAGGAACCAAGATTTGCCCAAGTCTAACTTCCCTTGAAACTTTCCTTGCAAGCAAAATAGCAGGAGGATATAACCTTAGAGTCTCGTTGATGATCATACTCATCTGCTTGTATCAAAAGAAAATATAAGAGATTAAGCAACAAAGATTAGTTTCAAACTTAGTTGAACGTTTTAAATCATCAAATGTTAGGAGGGATCTTACTGTTTTTAGTTTGGCAATGCCATCATAAGTCGGAGGTTCTTTACCAAATAACTGCAGGACCTCCTTTCTCGCTTCCTCTTGCCATTCAGGATGAAGTGCCAGAAGAAGAGTAGTCCAAGCAAGTAAAGTATTAGTGGTCTCTTGTCCAGCAAAGTAAAACGTCTTGCATTCCTCAAGCAATTCATCCACCGAAATCATCTGCTTGTCATTTGTAGCATGATGAGCCTTTAAAAGCAATCCTAGAAAATCTTTTCCGAAGCTATCTTCTTCTCCAGCCTTTGCCTCCTTTTCTCTTTTCTTAACAATCTCCATTATGGAGTTGCGTATTCCTTTCTCAACCTTTTCTGATTCAATATCATCACTAGTTCTAAAAAGCTTACTGCAATTTTGCATGATAGAGTAAACATGAGAAGCAACATCTAACATACAACAACCAATAAAAGAAGACTCAACTGAAAAAAGAAAAAGAAAAAAAAAAAAAGACGTCTCCCTAGCTACCTCATGCCAGGAAACCTGATGCCGAAAAGATTTCTGACTATTATGGAGGATAGCCTCATCAACATTTCAAAAATCTTCTTTCCTTCTAAGTAGCTACTGCCAAATGCTGTCCTGGAAATTACTTCGGAAGTCAGCAACCGAAATTCTTCAAGCACTTCAATTTCATTTCCTTCATGATGTTTCCACCTTTCCACCATCGCCTCAGCACTAGCTATCATGTCTGGGAACATATTCTAGAAACAGAATACCATGCCATCGCCTCAGCAGCTATTATAAAGTTTGAAATTATTTTGTAATAATCATTTCCTTTGAAGCTGAGACTAAAGGACTAACTTACTCTTAAGCTCTCTCCATGAAAGGCATGGTTGGACAGCTTTCTCAACTTGACCCATTTCTCGCCTTCTGTCATGGCAACGCTATCTCCAAATAGCTTCTTCACAACGATAGAAGGCTCCGGCTTTACATATACTCCGTCTTTGTTATTGAGGATCTCTTTGCATAAATCAGGTTCAGTAACAACCAAAACTGGTTTAACACCATACCATTGAAGAAAATTCTTCCCTGCATGTGTTAGCAATGACCACTAATTACACAAACAAAGCTTTAATTACCAATCATAGGCAAATTAAGAGCTTGTAAATACCATAACTCTTGGTCCATGCGTGAATATGAGGTTGAACGTGAGAAAATATATCATGTGATAAACTTATGGGCCTGCTCATGGCTTCCTTTTTCATGTTGGTGATTTCTGTAGCGTTCCCATAGAGGAGTCTGTAAGAAGGACCTTTGATTCCCTGCAGAGCCATCATATTCTGAAGCCGAACTGGAATCCACCATAGTTTGTGAAAGGCGTTGATCAGAGCTAAGAGAAGCAACACACAAACAAAGCTTAAGATCATGATTCTCCTTATTGTGTTACTTTCCTCTGGCTCAGTCAACTATTTAAGGTTGTGCTCTTAGTTTGATTACTATTATTGATTTTGATACTCAGCAGGCAAAGAACTATATGACGCAAAAGATAAGCCAAAACTTGTCCATAGAGAGGTGACCCTAAATGAATATATATACTTCATGTCTTCGATCAATTCCAAGAGGATTGATGTAACATAGTTGTCATAGATGCTACTCCACTTTTAACCTTATGCATTCTTGATGATATTTGGTGTTTGTCTTAGGTAGAGCAAGTCGGCTAGCTGAGGCTTTGTTGTTAGGCAAAATTGCCACTTTGGTAACAGAATTTTGACACGTTTGACACAACATATTGATTGTGAAAAGTATCACAGTGGTCACTCGTATTAAGCAGCAGCATCTTACTATTCTTACACTTTGGTATCTGTCACACATTAAGCAATTCGGCTGTGGATTAATTTGTTGTCATTTGAGTGCAGATGCAGAACTCAGTTTCTTGCTTCCTCTTATCGAAGAGAATCTCCTTTATCACAAACTGGTACTGGTTGGTTTTGTCATAAACTGGTATTTAGGCTTCAAAGTTAATATATTCCTTACAATCGATCATCTGGCATTTAGCTGTTTACAGGAACATAGGGGGCTCATGAATCACAGAAAACTTGATATATGTAAGCTTGTAATAAAGGTGTTTGTATTGATAGTACATGGCACTACTGGTCGACCGGATTGCATATATTAACTGAGAAATGTGATGTTTTATTCATTAATTTGTATTTGGGACTGTTGTTTAAGATATAGCTTCATTACAGTCAGTTGAGCAGTAGCATTTTCTATAACAAAGCTTAGCATTTATGCGATTGCTCGGCCTGCAATGATCGTCTTTCCAGCTTGAACTACAGGGTAGCTGTCAATCTCAGTTGGGCTTTGTTTAAATTGAGCATCCATCTCCATGAAAATGTTGAACAAGAGGAGAAAGGAGAAGCAACACTGGATTTGCCAATACACAAAGGCGAAAAGTCAGTATTGCCTCCGTATCCCGGAGTATCCTGCCGTATCCGTTCGATACATCCGGATACGTATCTATAAATAAATCTGATTGTGGGGGCAATATTGACATTTCATCCTGGTTTAAGCATTTAGCGCGACAACTTGAGCTCTCTCACAGTCTCACTAGTTTGGGAAGCCGCAATGGCAGCAGACAAGGCTGAAGAAGACGAGTCGGTTCCGGTGGCAGCTCCGCGTGGCCGTTACGTCAACAAGAGAAAGGTCTCAGGTACCCACCTTCAAACTAGACCCTGAAATTTTCTTCCTTTTATGATTTTGGTGAATTGGGTTTTGGTGTGTCTTGGTTTCACAAGAGGAAGAAGAAGATTGAACTTCTTGCGTCAGGGACTTCATACGAGATTCATTTGTGTTAAAAATAGCTGGATTGAATTCTAGTGTTTGAGGAATCAGGTGATTCCACATTCGGCTGCTGTGGTGGTGTTGAACATATTAGACTGAGTATCAGTGATTGATTTCTTAGAACTGTTTTTCACTTTGGTTAGATTAGTTAGAGTTGTTATCTGTGTTGTGTTGATTTTGGGTTCTTGCTGTAAACGAGTTCAGGGATGAAGGGTTTGGTGATGGGAATTTGAGGTTTGGGACTGTAGGGGTTTGGTAAAGGCTTGAATTTGGTAACTGGGTTTTGATCAAAATTCTGGCTTTTGTATGGGAACTGTGAATTTGGTGAGAAAGATTGAAAATTTGATGATGGATTGAAGATTGTAGAATAGACGAGCTATACGACAATCTGACATAGAGAATGTTCAATCTTTGATGATGGATCCCATATGCCAATCGTGAGATATTGTAGGAAGCTTGCAGATCGACCGGATTGCATATATTAACCGAGAAATGTGATATTTTATTCATTTACATTGGGACTGGTGTTTAAGAACTGTTTAGATTCATTACAGTCAGTTGAGCAGTACCATTTTTTTATAACAAAGCTAAGAACATCCAACATGCCAACCGCGAGATATTGTTGGGAGTCTGACCATGCATAGCTCACAGATTGTCGTATAGCTCAAAGAGAATGTAGTATAACTTGAACTCCATGTTGTGGACGAACTGTAAGAAACTGAAAAGGCGAGTGGACATAAGCTGGGGAAAGGGTAAATGAGTAGTGTTGTAGAATCATTGAGAGCGCAATCTTTGCTTCATTGGAAGCGAAGTTGATTCCTGCACACATTCTAGGTCCCATTCCAAAGGGTGAGAATGAACCCATGTTATCATTAGTAGCTTTAGCAACCCCTTCAGAGAATCGCTCTGGTTTGAAAAGTGCCGCTTCTTGTCCCCATATTTGAGAATCATGATGAAGTGCTACAGTTGGGATAAGCAATTCAACATTTGCAGGAACTTGGACTGCTCCCAGTTTTACTTCTCTTGGAACTATCCTTCCGATCAAATTAACAGGAGGATATAACCTTAGAGTCTCATTAATAATCATGCTCATCTGCATGCATCAAAATATAAAAAGATAAGAGATGAAACTGAGATTAGTAAACTAACTTAGTTGCAGATGCCTGTCAATTAGACGATCATATATGTGTGTGCGTGTGTTTGTGTGTGTTTATATCTATTTTTCAATTGAGATAGTGATGATCTTACTGTTTTGAGTTTGGAAATGCCATCAGAATTTGGAGTTTCTTTGCCAAATAACTGCAACACCTCCTTTCTTGCTTCCTCTTGCCATTCAGGATGTTGTGCCAGAAGAAAAACAGTCCAAGAAAGCAAAGTACTAGTTGTCTCCTGTCCAACAAAGTATAATGCCTTGCACTCTTCAACCACATTGTCTATCGAAAATTTCTGGTCGTCATTGATGTCATGATGAGCCTTCAAAAGTAAGCCAAGAAAATCACTCCCAAAGCTCTCTCCTTCCCCGCTGCTTGCCTTTTGTTCTCTTTTCTTAACAATCTCCATGACAGAGTCTTGTATTTCTTTCTCAAGCTTGTCTGCTTCAATCTCATCGCTGGTTCTATAAACCTTGCTGCTATTTTGAATGAGAAGCAACATGCATCAACCAATTAATCAATATTCAATAGCTAAAAGAGAAAGATCGATTCTGGGAAGCTACCTGATTCCAGGAAACCTGGTCTTGTACTTGTAAAGATTTTTGAATACTATGATGCTTAAATTCTTCAACATTTCAAAAATGTTTTGTCCTTCTAAGTAGCTGCTGCCAAACGCTGTCCTGGCAATCACTTCTGAAGTCAACAATCTAAATTCCTCTAACACATCAGTCTCTTTTCCTTCATGATTTTTCCACCTTTCTACCATGGCCTCTGCACTAGCTGTCATGTCTGGAAACATAGCCTTGTAACAAAATACCATCATACAACTATTAAGTTTAATATTCTTGTTTTAGGAGAATTTTAGAAATAACTGTGTTTTTTGAAACTTTCTTGAACTAAAACATATTGATTTTTTTTTTCAATTAAAACTAAAACTGAAACATATTGATTGAAGGACCTAAATAAGTAAATATGGAACAGTCCTAGTCTAACCCATGATCTCCACGATCATAATTTGAGAAGTAACAAACAGCCACAGGTCCAGAACTCATGGTTATCTAAACATATTGCAGTGAAAGTAAGAAACAACTATGAAGAGTAACTTACTTTTAAGCTCTCTCCATGGAAGGCATGGTTGGCCAGCTTTCTCAAATTGGCCCATTTTTCATCTTCTGTCATGGCAAGGCTATCTCCAAATAGCTTCTTCACAATGTCACTAGGCTTTGGTTTTGGAAAAGCTCCATCTTTGTTATTGAAAATCTCTTTGCATAGCTCAGGTTCTGTAACAACCAAAACTGGTTGAACTCCATACCACATAAGAAAGTTCTTCCCTGTGTAACACAGCGCTTGGACCAAATTAAAACATTGAACAGAGTTTGATAATAAACTATATTTAGTTAAGTAACTAAGAGTTTGTGATACCATATCTCTTCGTCCACGAGTGAATATGAGGATGAAGTCGAGGAAATATATCATGTGATAAGTTTCTGGGCATGAGCGCAGCTTCCTTTTGCATGTTGATGATTTCTTTGCCGTTTCCATACAGAAGTCTGTATGGAGGACCTTTGATTCCCCTCAGACTCATCAGTTTCTGAATCCGAATAGGAGTCCACCATAGTTTGTGAAACACCTTGATTAGAGCTAAGAGAAGAAGAAACAGACACAGAAACCTTAACATCATGATCATCCTTCTTGTCATTTTTCTTCCAGCACAGTCCGCTATTCAAGTTTTCTGATATTCATTGATAATTATTGTTGACTTTGACATTTTGGCAGGCAACGGTGTATGACAAATACTAGAGGCCAATCTTGTCCACATCTTGATGACACTATATGAATATGAAATAAAATGCCGTGGGGTAACTAAACAGGTAAAAAACTGAGTATGAACTGGTCAAATGCCACCACTGGTGTGACAGTTAAATACGAATAGTTATTTTTATTTTATAAGCTACAAAATGTTATAGATGGAATGTAAGATTTTATGGGAAATTATGGTCTTCACCACTCAGAGTGAGTGTAGAATTACTTGAAGTCCATGCTGTGGACGAACTGTGAGAAATTGAAAGGGTGAGTGGACATAAGCTGGGGAAAGTGTGAAGGAGTAGCGTTGTAGGATCATCACAAGAGCAATCTTTGCTTCTATGGTGGCAAAGTTGACTCCAACACAAGTTCTAGGTCCCATTCCAAAGGGTAAGAATGCAGTCATGTTGTTGTTGGTAGCACTAGCAACACCTTTGGAGAATCTCTCCGGTTTAAAAACTTTCACATCTTGTCCCCAGAACTGAGGTTCATTATGAAGTGCTAGATTTGGGACAAGAAATTCAACATTAGGAGGGATAGTAAGGTTTCCCAGTCTAACTTCCTTATCCACGTTTCGTGCGAGGGCTATAACAGGAGGATATAGCCTCAGAGACTCATTGATGATCATACTCATCTGCATCAAAATATAAGGAGCAGCTCAAGATTAATATCGAACATTTATCCCATTTAGACAAACATATACACGAGGACAGAGTTATTATACTTTCTTACTGTTTTCAGTTTAGCAAGGCCATCAGTACTTGGAGGTTGTTTGCCAAATATTTGCAGGACCTCCGTTCTCGCTTCCTCTTGCCAATCCGGATGTAGAGCCAGAAGAAAGACAGTCCAAACAAGCAAAGAGTTGGTGGTATCTTGTCCAGCAAAGTAAAACGTCTTGCACTCCTCAACCAATTCATTCACTGAAATCCTCTGCTTATCATTGGCACCATGGTGAGCCTTCAAAAGTAACCCAAGAAAATCAGTCCCAAAGTTGCCTTCTCCAGTCACTGCCTCCCTCTCTCTGTTCTTTACAATTTCTACTATGGTGTCACGTATTCCTTTCTCAAGCTTCTCTGATTCTTTCTCATCACTAGTTTTATAAAACTTGCTGCAATTTTGAATTCAACACTAAGCTTAAGAAGTAACACCACTCAGCAGTTGATATCATACATCTTCAATTAAGTAATCCAGAACATCATATAATAGAATATCCAAAAACAGCTAAAAGGAACATCAATTGTTTCAATTTAGAGGAAGGTACCTGATGCCAGGAACCCTGAATTTGTGAGAGTTTCTGAATATTAAGGAGCCTAACTTCATCAACATGTCAAAAATATCCTTCCCTTCTAAATAGCTGCTACCAAATGCTGTCCTAGAAATCACTTCTGAAGTGAACCTCGTAAAATGTTCATACACCTCAATCTCTTTTTCTTCATGCTTCTTCCACCCTTCGAGCATTGTCTCAGCACTAGCTGTCATGTCTGGAATCATATTCTAGCAAAACCCAACAATTTGTGCATTTCTTATGAACAATTGAGACAAGTACCACTACCTAATACTACTACACTAATCTTTGCAAGGGTCAGTAAGTAGTACTATTTATTCACAAATTAAATAACTTGGTTTTGAGTCGGAGATAAATGCAACAGAGGAAACTTACTTTTAAGCTGTCTCCATGGAAGGCATGGTTGGAAAGCTTTCTCAGTTTTGACCATTTTTCACCTTCTGCCAAGGAAATGCTGTCTCCCAATAGCTTCTTCACATAGATACTGGGCTTCTGTTTGGTGAAAACCCCATCTTTGTTGTTGAGTAACTCCTTGACTAACTCGGGTTCTGTAATCACCAAAACTGGTTGAAGACCATACCATTGTAGATAATTCTTCCCTGTAGCAGATAGTAATTAACCACAAAAAGATCACATCTTTGAAGTAAGACTTGACAAATACACATTTTTGAGTTAAGAGTTGGCTAATTACCATAGATCTTGGTCCATGAGTGAATGTGAGGCTGAACTGCAGATAGTACTTCATGTGATAAGTTCAGTATGGGCCTGCTCATGGCTTCCATTAGCATGTTGCTGATTTCTTTGTTGTTTCCATGGATGAGTTTGTAAGAAGGACCTCTGATTCCCTGAGCAGCCATGAATTTCTGTGTACAAGTCGGGATCCACCATAGTTTGTGGAAGATCTTGATGAAGATTAGAGCCAACAGAAGAAGAAAGGTACATAAAGCAGTGGGAAGAGTGAGCACTGTGTCTCTCATCCAACTCATCATTTTTTTTCTTGTTGTTTGTGTTCTCTTTTGGGATCTCTGTGTTACATAGCATGTTTGAAACTTTGAAAAGGCCATTGTTGACCCAAGCTAGTTGCCATTATTGACCACACACTTAAAAATCAAAGATCACTTTCTAAAATGGAAATACCTTGGGTTGACCAACTATGATCACTTATAAGTATAAGTGAAAAACATCAATGAAAGATGAACAAGTGTCAACAATAATTATAAACAAACATGTTAAGTACCCAAAACCCTCCTTGTTATGTCCTTAAATTACAGTCAAATCTTTTAAAATAGACATGTGTCTCATGTTCATTGGTTGTGGTCACCTTAAAGTAAGATGACCAGCCTTTGTCACCGAAGTCGGGTTCTTCCAATATTATGTACTGATCTATCTCACTGTCTCAGAATAGTCAGAACATTAGTTTTCATCTTACAGATTTGGATTATTTGTCTACAGAGCGCAGTGGAAGTAATCTTCATGCAAAGCTTATGCTGGAAACTAACTCCGGAAATGGATGAATGCTTCTTCACAGTATTCATATGTATCCTTAAAATATATCAGTCTTAATGTAGGGTCTATTAGTCTTTGAAATTTGCTTGCTAGTTAATGTTGGTATAACATACCGGAATGATTCTACAGAAGCATACAGAAATCATACCAGTATTGTGTAGGACTTGTTCCCTACATTATCATACAAAAAAAATAAAATTGTAAAACAATTCACTAGCTAGGTGCAGTACTCTCCGGACCTCACAGTTCAGCTAGAGCGAGTGTAGCATTACTTGAACTCCATGCCGTGGGCGCAGTGCCAGCTGCCTCGACGGCGCGTGAACATAACCTGGGGAAAGGGTAAAGGAGTAGCGTTGTAGAATCATTGAAAGAGCAATCTTGGCTTCAGTGGTGCCAAAGTGAAGTCCCACACAATTCCTAGGTCCCATTCCAAATGGTAAGAATGTCGCCATGTTATTGTTAGTAGCTTTAGCAACTCCTTCTGAGAGTCGTTCTGGTTTGAAAAGATGTGCGTCTTCTCCCCAGAATTGAAGGTCATGGTGTATTGCTAGAAATGGGATGAGTAACTCAACATCAGCAGGAACAACTAGGTTTCCGAGTTTCACTTTCCTTTCAATGTTCCTTGTAACGTAAAGAATGGGAGAATATAGCCTCAAGGTTTCATTGATGATCATACTCATCTGCATGAATATATGAAAATGAATGAATCGCAAGGAAAGAATAATTTCAAAACTTCAAAAACCAACATTTCTTCCCCTAGCTTAGAGAAGTAAATAAAAGAAGTTCAAGAATTACTGTTTTTAGTTTGGAGAGGTCATTAGGATTTGGAGTTTCTTTCCCAAAAATTTCCAGGACTTCCTTTCTGGCTTCCTCTTGCCATTCGGTATGGTGTGCCAGAAGAAACACAGTCCACGCAAGCAAAGTATTGACAGTCTCTTGTCCAGCAAAGTAAAACGACTTGCACTCATCAACTATATCATCTATCGAAAACCTCTGCTTGTCATTGGTATCATGATAAGCCATTAATAGTGAGCCGAGAAAATCACTCCCAAAGCTCTCTTCTCCCCCACTCGTTGCCTTCTCTTCTCTTTCCTTAACAATCTCCATTACAGAGTTGCGGATTCCTTTCTGAAGCTTATCTGCTTCGATCTCATCGCTCGTCTTAAAAAACTTGCTGCAATATTAAGTAAAAGATTACATCTATGAGAATAGCTACAATACGTACGTATGTAATATCATCAAAGTATATATATGAAGTAGTCTTGTCAATATATAACACACCTGATTATTGGAAGCTTGAGTCTGAGATCAAAGGTGGAAATTAAGGAGGTTAACTTCATCAACATATCAAATATTTGCTGTCCTTGCAAATAACTGCTGCCAAATGCTGTCCTAGAAATCACTTCTGCTGTCAACAATCTAAATTCTTGAAACACCTCGATCTCTTGGCCAACATGGTTTTTCCATCTCTCTACCATTGTCTCAGCACTGACTATCATTTGTGGAATCATATTCTAGTGAAACAAACACAAGAACATGTATCATGCATCATACAATATATCAACAAGGTCAACTGATTCTTTTCTTACGTACAAATCAGTAGAGATCTTCAATGGTGTTCTCCAACAGTGACAATAGTAACTTACTTTTAAGCTATCTCCATGGAATATATGGTTAGCTAGCTTTCGCGATTTCGCCCATTTCTCACCTTCCAACAACGGAAGGCCATTCCCAAGTAGCAATTTTGGAATTTCGGACGTGGGTTTCGGATAAGCTCCATCTTTGTTGTTGAATATCTCCTTGCACAGTTCAGGTTCCGTCACGACCAACTGAGCTTGAGTACCTTGCCACAGAAGAAAATTCTTCCCTGTTTGCACGACCAAAATCTAATCATATATACATGAAACCAAAGAGTGGTTGAAAACTCATGAACTCAAGACTCCAGAAAATACCATAGATGTTGATCCATGCATGGACATGAGGTAGAACTACAGGTACTATGTCGTGCGAAAAATCTAACAAGGGTTTGCTCATGGCTTCCCTGTACATGTTGGCGACTTGTTTGGTGTTTCCATGGATGAGTGTATACGAAGGACCCTTGATTCCCTGCGACGCCATAAAATTCTGAAGGCGAGTAGGAATCCACCATATTTTGCGAAAGATGTTGAAGATCAGAATTACAAAAGAGAAGAGAAGTAGATTAGTTATTGAAAGACTCGTTACAATTTCTTCCGAGGAAGTCATATTGTGTCTCTTTGAAAGTGAAGAGAAGAGAAAGCGTCATTACTATACGAAGAAAGTGAAGCAGCGGCTAGCACGCTAAGATCAACCACCTGTCTTGATCTTAATATTAAGTGGATTCCGATTCATGCGTTCCTTCTTTGCAGCATTGGTAGTCTTCACTCTTGAACATTGGTGGCTGGGTTTTGTTATTTGGCAAGGTGGCTGCAAATAGAAAGAGAGGATGCAAGAGATAAGGATCATGTTGGTTATAGGATAATGTAACCCCTTTAATTTTTCTTTGGAGTCAACTACAGGGAACACCAGAGTGAAGTGCTGTGAAAATTGTACATTAGTACTTGCTCTTTCTTCCACATTTCTATATACTCTCAGAGCATCTTTATCAATGCTAGCTATTTTTAAGTTAAATTTTAGTCAAATTAGCTCAAATGTCATTTTGGTTAGCCACTTTAGAAATGTTGTTGTATCAATGCTCTCTATTTTAGCTAGCATTACATCAACATTATTTTTCAAATAGAAATTAAATAGTTTAAATATATTTATATATCACATAAAATATTTTACAAGGAATGTAATAAATTATAGCTAGCTCCATTTGAGTTATCTTGTTAGCTAAATATAGCTAGCGAGATAGCTACAAGTTATAAGAGCATCTTTAACAATGCTAGCCATTTTTAAATTAAATTTTAGTCAAATTAGCTAAAATGTCATTTTGGCTAGTCACTTTAGAAATGTGGCTGCATCAATACTCTCTATTTTAGCTAACATTACATCAACATTATTCTTCAAATAGAAATTAAATAGTTTAAATATATTTATATATATCACATAAAATATCTTACAAGGAATGTAATAAATTATAGCTAGCCTCATTTGAGTTATCTCGCTAGCTAAATATAGCTAGCAAGATAGCTAAAAGTTATAATAGCTTAAGTTTGGCTAGTCTGTTGAAGCTCCTAAATCATCCAAAAAAGCTAAACACGCTATCTAAAATAGCTAAAAGCTAAAATAGAGAGTCTGATAAAGTTGCTCTAATAGCTTAAGTTTGGCTAGTCTGCTAGAGCTCCTAAAACATAAAAAAAAAAAAAAGCTAAACACGCTTTCTAAAATAACTAAAAGCTAAAATAGAGAGTCTGTTAAAGTTGTTCTTATGTAATTATTATCTCAAAGAATTACTTCCAGAAGAATTTTGATAATAACGCTATAAAAAGGAAATGATCGTCACAAATTATATCTTGTGTCAGAATGACCGTTACATACTCTTCCCGCTGCGATTTAT
>BATV01041913.1:0-21032 GCA_000512025.1 Fragaria nipponica
CGGATTTTCTATGGTGTAATTAAACTCCGGGTTAAGCGCTTTGACATATTCAAGAGTTTTCATGTCGAACTAAGTACGTGCGACAATTATAGTATAAAAATGATCATAAACTAGACGTTGTTGCTAGAAATATTTTCAATATCCTAAAATCGACTGAGAAAAGGAATTTTCAACGCGTAAAACTAGATTGATCGATGATAAATATAGGTTGTCTTAATAGGATGTTTCATGCGGCAACGTTTTTAGCCATTTGCACATTTACAACCTTATGAGTCTTATTGAAAGAAACTAGCTAATTGAGGAAGAAGGGTGTGGACGTCTGGTCCATTTGAGCAAGAAACTAATTGTCTCAAAATCAAAGCAAGAAAAGGAATGCAAGGGGCATGCGTACGTTGTGTCCATGATAGGCATTTTCCAGTACAATATCAGATTATCAACGTGATATATGTTTGGCTTTACAGATGTTAAGTAACTTGGACATTATTACATCTATCTATTCATAATGCTTTCAAGCACGAGGACAGCCTTCACCGCAGGTTTGTGGGGGCAGCCAATGTGGGTGGTGCAGTGGTGGCGGAGGTGAACGCGACGACGGAAGTTGGTGTTGTCCACCGAGACGAGTAGTGGCAGATTTAGAACTTTCCTTTTTTCATAAAATGAGCACAGACATATAATGGAGATCAAAGAGTAACTTGGAAGAAATTTTCTAAAACTGATATAGCACAAGACTTCAAACCAGTTGCTTACGCTAAATATCAACATAATCATACTATCTATAAATAAAAAAACAACAAAGATCTTCATTTGCCATGCCAGAACTGTTTTCTTCCCATTATTATACAGCTTTATCTGTCAACCAAACTTTAACTTTCATGAAAATGTCACCATGACCAGGACCATATTCCTTACTAAGAGTGCTGTTGTTCTCAGACACCCTAAAATGGCACTCAGCAAAGTTGGCACAATTTTCATCACCGATTTCTACCTGCAGTTTTAAATTTCATGACCTACTCTCTCCTCTACTTTCTGTCAATCTATCCTAAAGCTTCCAGACAAAAAAATCGATTCTACTTCTGTGTTTTACTCTCTGTTGGTCACCTTTCTCTTTTTAGTTCAATTCAGATTATGTATGGTAGTTTATGTTAGACTTAATACATTGGTAAAGAAGCTAAACTTGATCTCAAATATGATTATAGGAGTTGGTATATGTATCATTAATGTATCGATATATTAATGTATCGTAGACTTTTTGAATAAAGTTTTATTCTATTTCCAGATTAACACACATGCTCCTTTGCTTCTGCATCTCTCCCTCCTAAAAAGGGCATGAATGAGGTCCCTAGCCTATTCCCTTGTTATTTCTTCTGCAATTTGCTTAATATGAAAGAAACTAAAAAGGGGAAACCCTTCTATTCTTGCATTCACATTGTCCAATATGAAAGCAGAAGCATCATGAAATGAATTATGACCAGCTTTGAAATGCCTGCAGTTTCTGGACCCTATTTCTTTGAGCTTTGGTGTGCACATTTAAATAATTTGCCTGTCAACCAGTTATAGAAAACAGAGAGAATACCAATTATACTATCACTGTAGCTTGTTTTGATAAGTCCAAAGCCACAGTAGCAGAACCCAAAACTCAGAAAAATAAATAGAGCTTAGATCAGATTCAGATTCAGATTCACAGACAACAACCACCTAGAACTGATGCAGATTACTTAAATTAAGTGGTATTCAAAATCCCAAATGAAAATGAAATGGTTGACATATGTTTGCTGTGTTTAATTATATATATAAAATTACACAATTGCAGACTATCTGATCAAGTTGTTTCTGTACATTGCACAATAAGGATAATCTAGAACATATATACCTGTCTCACTCTGGATGACAATTATTCAGATAATCCTAAAAAAATAAGGGTTATATCTGATCAAGTTGTTCATGATTTGGATCTAAAACCCTAAAGCCAGATTAACATCATGTGCTTCCCCACATGGACAACCAATCTGGGCATACACAACAACTCATTGTAGTGAGTTTTAAGTCAAATTTGCAGTCACATTCAGTAAGATTCTACCAACCACTACAATACCTGCAGTGCCTGTGGCTATGCCCACATACAATAATATTGTTCTTATTTAGAGTATCCGAGTAGCTCCTTCTCTCTTTTTCTAAAGAATTAAAGGTTCTGAAAAAGACAATAATCACTTTCTTTTCTTTTTTTCTCTTTGGACCAAATTATGACAAAAGGGATTCTTCCCTGCCCAATTTTTAAGCATCTAAGACCAAAGCTTTTGTCCAGCCACTAACATTCTAACAGACTCTGATCAAAGCAGTGTGAGAAAACACTACATTACATGATTTGAGTCTCAAAAGTCTCCTCAGGCATTTCCTCAAAAAACTATGAGCATGTGCTAAACCCATGTAAGAAATCAAAACCAAGAACTTTTATATGTCTGCTACTTACAGAATGAACATGAAGTCATGAAGACATGGGCCTTGCATTATCGAATATGCATTTGTATGAAAAATGTTCTTGATTTGATTCCACAATTCATAAATGCAGTGATCTCAGAAAAGAAAACAAGTGGACAATGCAGCTACATAAAGATAAGTAGGAGAAATTCAACATCAGAGTGCCTAAAACTAAAGGAGGGCAATAGCATCATTGAAGAAACAATGGGATATCATAGAATATATAATGTACATAGATAAACATAGATGCTTCCTCTTTGTGCTTTCCACAAAGCAAACTTTAAAATGGATATGCAAATGGGATTTGGATATGATGCCTTTAGAGGTTTGAACGTTTGCAAGAACTTAATCTGTAATTTCTTTACACAAAATGAGACTTTTCTTGACTTCTTTAACGAGAAAGATCAAACTTCAGCAATGCATCAACGACAGATGAAATATCTATGGGCTCAAAGCATCATACTTTAACATGAAAATTCCACCCTTGATTTTGGTCTGAAACATTTTATGAACATATGCGCACTACCGGTATCCAATTGGATAATCATATGAGAGCACACACCCCGTAGGGAAAGACTTTATATTCCAGTGTAAAGCACTAAGACTAGCTAGTGCAAAACTGAAAGGAATTGCTGGCAATGGTTGGTTGCAGCGTACTGGCAGCAACTGCGATAGTTGAAGCACAGCTAACACTGTCCATATCCCACGAGAGGATCTTATTCCAGATTTCGGAGACGCAACGTGAACGTTGAAATAACATACACACTAAACAGAACAATGAACAGAGCATTCCTCATTCAGTTAGGAAATTAAGAACGCGGAGTTGTCTCATTCGGCTACCCTTACTACAGTTCTACCTCAAATTGTGAACCAAAGATTGTGCATTATACACATAACAAGAGAATGTGGTGAGCATGCCATTGATGCAAAACTTAGAACCAGGACTCTACAAACTCAGCTGAACAAATATGCAGGTGACGTCAGGTAATCGTATTGCCATACACCTATGTCTTTGATCAATATGTGACATAATTTCTGCTTGTCAACTGGGCATGTGGGTGGTCCTTGCACTAGGTCTTAAGGGCAAAAATGATAGCCATATGGAGCCGAAGTTCCACTAACACAAGGACAAAGAAGAGTTTTGTACATGTGAGAGTAGGACATCCACCCTTTGGGGTTGGGCAGAACACATTGCATTCCACTTATTTGTAATCCACGGATCCAATCCCAAAGAGCAGGTACATACTGCACAGGCCTATCAGCTATGGCTTCTTCTACTTGGAGTTTTCGTCTAGTTTTTGCCGAATTTTGTCGTGCAATGGATGTATTAAGAACCCTAAGCTCCAATTCTGATACTCCATAACAAGTTTGTGTTCAGCTAATGACAAATTTAGTGCGTGATCCACCTAATGCCGAAGGCATGGCATTATTGGTTTAATGCTAATCATGTGACACTAACTGCTTCCAGAAACACAAAGAACAACAGAATGATTTGACAGATCTTTCAAGTCATCATGCTAGGGAAATCCAAATAAGTATGCCAAATACATAGATTTGAGCCAGCAGCTGACATTCATACTTGATCTCTGCTTAACTACCCAGTAAACACACCACTAGGTTTGAGGGCTTAAGTTAACTCCTAAAATTGCAAACGCGAGGACTCGACACTTGATTAACAGCAGAGAAACTTTAAGTTAAGTAACACAGCAAAAAGTCATAATATAAATCTCATCTGTACTTCCCAAAGATTTAAGATAGATAGTAAACAAGACAAAGGAAAATCCAAAAGCCAGCTCCCTTGTCTTTAACATCTTACAGCCATCAACATCTATTTTGGCAGTACAACCAAAGGTCTCAAACTATTGGCGGCAAAGGTAAAGGAAAGGTCCCAACATATAACAACATAAGGTTTCTTCATTAGATTTCTTTTTATTTGGGTTAAGTACCAGAGAACCCGATTCTGTTCAGAAAAGTTACTCTTCAACAACATTGACAAGTTCATATTCAATGAGTGAGAGGTTGTTATCTTCCATCACGGTAAAACTGGCAGGCTCAGCAACTTCCACACGGCCCCATTTGTCCACAGCAAGTCTCATTGATCCTTTGAACATGTCAATTTTGGCATTCCGCAGGGTTACAGTTGAACCCTCTACCATCAAGTCCACTGCAAAATACATCACAGGGAGTCAGAAATATTTAACTACACATATAATGCAATAGCCTTCCAATGCAAAAACAGTGAAACCAGATGAATGCTAAAGCAAGTAAAAGATGAAATTCTCAGACAGGTTTTTTACAAGAGAGAAAAAAAGTGCCAAACTTCTCAGTTTGGATTGATTGTTAAGGCAAACAATGTGATATGAGCTAACATTTCCGCATTCTCTCTCTCTCTCTCTCTCTCTCTCTCTCTCTCTCTCTCTCTATAACAGTATATATTACTGATTTCTACGATTCCAGTCACCCTCTTTCATTGTTACTGTGTCTTAGGTATGTTCTTTCCTCCATCAATGGAGATCTCCAAATATCTTAAAATAAGCCATGTTAGGTTTTTAATTGGGCTTGAAAGACACAAAACCTACAACAGACTAATCCAATCAAAAAGCGGATTTGAATGGTATGATTGCAAGGACATTGGCTTGGATAGAAGTCACAGAACTGAAAAGGTTCTTCTGCTGAAGTATTGACACAAAGCATTGGATGCCGGTTGTTCAACCCAATTCTGACAGTAACAGGAAGGTTGATCAAGCACATCTTAATCAAGTGCCTAGTCAATTATTCTTCCACAAACAAAAACTGGGAAAAGAACCCACATTAGATGGGATAGCTCAACATAATCACATGGGATACATATATATTCAAAATCCTGCTCTTAGTAGAGTAACAAAAATTACATGGAGAACCACCGGAATATGTAGAAGTAATAAGCCTTATGCATATAGATTCCAATGATATTATTGTGAAATGATCAGAGTCCCTTTTATTGTACATAATAACTCAAACAACTGAACTAAAGTGCATTTTAACAGTAAAAACCTCACAATATGGAGACCAAACAAGCAACTAGGGAACAACCTAAACTATAAAACTTAAGGAGAGTCGATCCCATAAGATTTTAACAAAAATATCAGTCTTCTCATTTATACGACTTCGAATTTTACTTAGAATAGAAATTGCTTCAGACATTACAGACCATTACAACCAAAAGTCTGCATGCTGTTTGGAGGCCATCTTGTAGTATATTCACATATTCAAACACTTAAGTGGAAATCCAAATATTTACAAGCTATTGTAACAATCTTCATCAGAGCCACAACTCTGTACCAAAAAGCACTGCTATTACTTGACATGATCTTCTCCAACTAACTAATGTACTTTCAGATTCCTTCAGCCATCAATTTTAAGTACCAAATTGGACTTCCAGATACCAAAACTTTTAGTTCTAATGGAAATAAAGATCGTTTTGAGCAACTACCGATTAGTTTAGTCACCTGGAAACCTATAGGCTGACCGTCTAGACCTTTTACAGTAATGAATAACAACACTCGAGGTTTAGCAGCTTAGCAGCCAACCAATGCCCTATTAATACTATTAGAGAGAAAATATTTGTGAAAGCTGTAATACAACAGAAGGTAATTTTGAACTACATGAGAATGGAAAGAGCTCGTCATGCAAGCACGACAGATGTAGTAGCTTAAAACATACATCAAAGTCATGATCACCGACTCACCTTGATCGTTTCTAGCTGTAAAGATTATCATTCCCGTTTCGTCACCAACCAAGCATTCAGCAATTCGCATTTGGCGTACTTGAGGGCCATCAGCACGTCCCTTCTGCAATACCATCTTAGTACTAACGACCTTTACAGTGAGAGTGTGACCAGAGGTGCCTGGGCGGAGCTGCCCAACCTTTGTGAAGGTTGGTTTCCTCAGGGCCTGCTTCGAGTCTGCCATTTGATAAAAGACCTGCCAGAATCCACACCACCAAACTCTTTAGCACTAATCCAATCCATAACAACTTCATAAAACACACACAGTATCAACATGCAATAATGTGGGTCCATAAGAACCATGAGTATGACATAGTCTTCAAGCTTCGATTTCCTTATTTTGCTTCGAAAGAAGCAAGTTCAGAGTCACACAAACCAGAATATAGATCTCAAAAATTTAATGAAACATATTCCTAAGAACCTAAAGAAATATAAAATCGTAACTGAACTTAATCTGAAATTGTCGTATAAATTGTGAATCGATCAAAAACAAAATTCAAGTTCAGATTCGCAGAGCAGATCAGAGATAACATACAAGTGACCTAAGAAACAAAACAACATTCTAACAAGATCGCAAACATCGGAGATTAAATACGATGAGCTATGAGACAACTTTTCCATGCAAATCTAACAAAAGAGACTAAAGGGATCTGGAGAATTAGGGGTTCGAGGTCACCTTGAGAGTTTGGGTGAAACACAACTGGGGAAGACAGAGACAGACGAGGAACTGCGAAGATCTATCTGACCAAAAAACCGAAGTCGTCTCACTCAAAGTAAAAAGGGTTTAGCTATCAGTAACGAGCTCCTAACCGTCCATCTCCAATCATGTCAGGGGTGATCCTACGCGTCCACTTGTCTGCGGATTATTATTATTATTTGGATAGAATACTTTTGCAAAATAGGAAGAAGAGAAAGGCCAAAATATCTGACCATTCCGACGCCGGAGCTTCCCCTCAGAAAGCCAGTACCATCCGCAACATCGATGCCAGGCCTTGCCAGGTTTGCCTCCGCTTATTTGGACTGTGTTTTTCGTGGTTTTTTGTTTATTGATTTTCTGTTGGATTGTAATTTTGAGATGTTGATGTGTGTCTATGGATTTAGTTAGCTTACATGTACAGAACACTAGCTGTTTCCTGTCAACATGGACTTTGAATTCCTGGGAATCCTGGCAACACTAGCTTACACAGGTTGTTGAAGTCTCCACTTACAAGAGTGGTCACTCTGTGTGTCACTTTGTTGCAATTGGTATCTTCAATGGCAAGAAGCTTGAGGATGTTGTCTATTCATCAGGGACGGAGCATAGTACATCACTATCTGGGCTGCCAGACAACAATTTTATGTTTTGCAAATTAAGTAGACTTAATTACCCTAAATTTCACATCTTAGCCCGGTCAAATAGTCTAGCAATCAAGCATTAGTGTCCTAATCAGTAGAGAATTCAATACTTGATTGACTTTTTGTCATGTAATACGCACCAACGCAAATGCAAACCTCATTCAAAATCAAAAATAAATGCTTGTTAAAAATTAGAAATACAGTGTTTAATTCTAATTCTTCTCTTCAACTTGGTTTTTTATTTTTCTTCTTCAGACTATGCGATTTAACTAAATTCATTGGAGTGTATCTGATACTAAACAATGTGCTAGCTATATCAACTCTCAATGAGCATTTTTTAAGAGGTATTCATATGTTTTGGAGCTTTTATCAAATGAAAGTTTTAGCCCAGCCTATTTTGAGATCCTAGCTCCGTCCCTACTATTCATCCCACAATTGTGATGTAATAATCTATCTGAGTTTGGTATCTGTGCATTTATTTTCTTGTTTTGTGCTATGCTCCAGGTATTTATATATTTATTTTCTTGATTTAGCAGGTTCCTCATGTGAACTTTTCTGACTACCAGCTGATTGCTATATCTGAGATGGCTTTGTAAGTACTTAAAACTTATTCATATCAGATAGTGACAATGATGATACAGGAGTTCTTCAACATGTGTACATTTGCATAATGAACTTGTCCATTAACTAGTGTATACTTTTGGAGTCCCAGAGTATTTCTGGTCCTGTTGATATGTTTACATTAAAACTGCTTGCAACACTTTTCTGCAAGCTCGACTCAACTAAAGTAGATATTGATATATGAAATGGATCGAGTGATGATTCTTGTCTGTATTTCATTTGATGTAAATTAACTGTAGTTTTTGATGTCTGGTAGGTGGCTCTCTCGACTGAAAATGGAAACACCAAGAACGATGTGAGGCTTCCCACTGATGATGCTCTCCTCACTCAGGTTTGTTCTGAGATAATTTCTTTTCATTGGAGTTGCTTTATCGTATGTGCTATGCATTTGTTTATGTATCATATGACTAAACTCTTTCCTTCATTATATTTTTGTAGCTCAAGGATGAATTTGCTGAGGGTAAGGATCTTGTGGTGGTGACTGTCATGTCTGCAATGGGAGAGGAGCAGATCTCTGGCATTCGTGTCGCAAAAGATTCTGTTCTGATGTCAAAATCTGTGTTCAAGAAAGCATGTGATGCAATATCAAAATCACTTTGGGTGCTTATTTGAGAATTGAACTCCTGATATATGTGTTTTATTGAATAGATGCATGTGTTTACTAAGTTATGTGTTTACTTTTTGCAGGGTCAGGAGGATATCGACTTCGAAATCTCCATGGAAGAAGCCGAAAAACTCAAAAGAATGGTACATGTAACATTTAAATAACATTTGAGTTCTTTTGCTCTTAATGCATCCTCAGACTTGTGATATTTTGTTTTTATGAACTCCCATCATGAGTTCATGACCCAATTCGTACCTTCTGAAAGTCTGAGAAAACATGCGATATATAAAAAATATACAAAAGGGTCATATATGTACCCTAATACGTATGCCAATAAGTCAGTTGACAAAGAGAGGTAGAAGAATTGAAGCAGCAACAGAGCATACGTCTCTGTGACTGTGAGGTATTATTATTGTTTGTTCTTGTTCCCAAAGAAACAACTCATGGGCTCAAAAACGATGATCCGTGATGTTGTGGCTAGGATATGGCTTTTCTCTGTAGGCCATCAAAGTTTGAGGTTCACCTGTTCATGAAATTATGAAGAGGGTAAAGAGAAACAATGAGATGAAGACAAACTGCCTTTGTCTCTCTAAATTTAAGAGAATCCTTCCAGATCTTCATGCCAGCTGACTTGATCATATTTATGTGAAAGATCCATGACCCTTATAATTATGCTTACAGTTACGTTAATCTCAGCTGGTTGTGATCTAAATTTTTGTAGGACCAATTTGAATAGTTGCACACTATTTCACTAGCATGCTTATGAATTTGGATAGTGATATACGTGCACTACTAATATTGATGTTGAAGTTTTAATTTATAGGATCCTCAATTCCTTATGATAATACACACGGCTAATTAACTTTTATCAATATTCTCATCAATACACAGGGATGAATTTTGCTTTCTTCTCAGAGTTGTGTTAGTTTGTTTTCAGGGGAATAGGTTGTTCAGGCAAGGCAGACCTGAGCTGGCCAGTGAGCATTTCCATGAGGCGCTGCATCAGCTTGAGCAAATCAATGGA
This sequence comes from Fragaria nipponica, assembly GCA_000512025.1. Taxonomy (NCBI): domain Eukaryota; kingdom Viridiplantae; phylum Streptophyta; class Magnoliopsida; order Rosales; family Rosaceae; genus Fragaria; species Fragaria nipponica. Next base: position 9,826 of record BATV01041913.1, read on the forward strand.
AATACCGACGCCGAAAAGGAAGCCCTGTTGGATCTGAAGAATGCGATAAACGTCAATTTAGGTGCTTGTTACTTGAAGTTGGGAGGGTTCAAGGGGTCTCTTGGAAGTGCCACTGATGAGAAGTCTGCTGATGAGGAGTCACTTGGGGCTTATATCTTGCCTTTTGGAGGGTTTACAGACTTGCTTATTGTTATTTTGGTTGTATTTGTTTTTGGATATTTGCTACAACATTTCAATTTGGTTGTCTAGGAGGAGATTATTAGGAAAAAGAGGGTTCATATCAGTGTATTGAATTAGCAGAGTGAATGTAAGAGACTCATCTTTTGTATAGTGACACTATCAGTGATTCCCTCCTACTTGAACATTTCTGTAATGCATCTAATTAATCTTTTGAACAAAGTATGCAAGACACATGGAAGTCCAACTCTGATGATGATGTCCAAAAATAATCTAGTTTAGGAGATTGTTGTTGAAATTTGACCCAAAACAAAAAGGAGAATGTTGAACAAAAAAGAAAAACATAACATATGATGAATGAATTATCAAATTAATCAAGGTGACAATACAAGATGAGAACACCAAAGGTTCAATAGTGTGTACTCTCAAGCCTAATACTAACACAACAAAGAAAGATTCTATCCTTCCATTCCCAAATCAAAAACCACTACAATGCAAGGAGTAAAATATCCAAAATATCCTCGAAATTTCCATTTTTTTACAATTATTGATATTAATTTTCATATATTTCCTATATTTTATTTTTAGTCTATTTTTGGTTGAATATACAACTTTTGGATAAAATTTGATAAAATTTCCATTAATATTCGATATTATCTCGATATATCCATCAAGATTTCCTTTTTTCAAACCATCAAAATTTATATGATCGTTGATTTTTACTCATTGCTACAATGTACCGCCGGCAAAGTGCTGCTAATAGAATTGACAATGAAGAGAATTGACGTTGTAAGTGGGGGATAGTGTCACGAGCTGCACTAGGAGGTAGTATCATCGTGACACTCTATGGAGGTGATGCTTAAGAGAGACACGTCAATGGAAAGCATAAGGGCAAAGAGCATGTCTACTGGCATGTCGAATGACAATGTCGTAACTAGTTAAGTGAAACTTATATTTCAAGGTACTTAGACTTAGTATTTGGAAAAACTGTAACATCGACGACATATTTTTATGAGGGTTCTATGAATTAGTTATGAAAGATGGCTTTCCTTGACTATTTTGATGTTTCCTTTACGCACATTATATTTCTTTATTTTCTTCTATGTATAAGAGCATCTCCAACAGCTTCCTCATTTTCTTAAATTTCTCAATTTTAGAGAATATATAGCTGTTTTTAGGTCCAACAGTTTACCCATCTCATTCCCTAAAATGAGGATGAAGAAAAAAGAGAAGCCTTCATTCCTCAAATTTGCAGCAAAGCATTCCTTTCCCAAAATTTAATTCTTCACGTGCTCCAGCGAATTCAAGACAACAATAGAATATTTTATTAGATATTTTATTGTTACAATGAAATATATAATGGTCTTTTGTTATAATTAATAATGATATAGTATATTTTATTGTTGTATTAAATGCCTAAATCTCTAAAATGGAGAAGCTGTTGGATTTTGAGCATAAATTTTTTGGAGATTTTAGCTTTTGCTTCCTCATTTTAGAGAAATTTTAGGGAAGCTGTTGGAGTAATTTTCTCTATCACTTGAAAACATTTCTTACTCTTTCCAGGAGCATCTCCAAACATCCCCCTAAACCAATAGCACTAACATGTCAATGTCAATAGATGAAAGATCAACCTAAATGGTACCATATGTCCATACATAAAGAGACCCAAAAAGAAATAAATAAGAACCTTCATTTTTAAGCGCCATAAAAAAGTAGAGAAGAATATAAGGTTTGAAGTGATCTAGGGGATAAGCAGTTTACGGTCGACTTGTTCGGAAACAATGCTAACCACCACCACTGCCACTCTCAGTCTCAGCAACTCCTCCTCTGCTTCCCAACTCCCACCACTCTTCCACTCTCTATCACCAAACCCAATCTCCCTCAGATTCTCCTCCACGTTACAGCTAACCAAAACCAGAACCAGACCAACCCTTAAAACTCTCACTCGCCAAAAATGCCAGCTCCCTGCTCTGAGAGTGTCTGCTAAATACGAAGCTGCCCCTGCCACGGCTGAGGCCTCCACGGTGCCGTCGGAGATGAAGGCGTGGGTGTATGGGGAGTACGGGGGTGTTGATGTCTTGAAGTTTGATACCAAAGTTGCAGTGCCTGAGTTGTTGGACGATCAGGTTTTGATTAAGGTTATGGCTGCCGCGCTTAATCCGGTTGACTTCAAGAGGAGGCAGGGGAAGTTCCAGAGCACTGACTCTCCTCTTCCGGTAACTTCTCTGTTTTCTTCTTGTTTATTTGGTGTTTTGATGGAAATGTGTGTGAAATAGACTAATGTGATCGAGAGTAAACTTTTTGGCGAGTGCGAGTTGAGATTTTGCTCCAGGTTGTGTGTGTGTGGTGGGATTAGAATGTTTGTTGTAAATGTTACAAGTTTGGATGTTGTTCTTCTTTGAGTCTGATTTGGTCGCTCACTTGCTTAGTTAATGTAAGAGAAAGAAGCTTAATCTTATCGAGTTTGAATGGTTAACTTTAGCAAGGAAGATGATTAAGATTGTGTTTAGAGTTGGTGAATCTATGTTGGGATTGATGTTTGTTGTTACTACTAGGTTTCAAGTCTAAGAATGAGGAATTGTAATGGTTGTTGACTTGTTGTTTTGTTAATTTGTTATAAACTCTGCTTATAAGTTACAGAAGACAATTTGGGATTAATTTTATTGCTGAAATGTCAAATTTAAGGGAATAGAGATGGAAAGATAGTGAATTGTTGATATTCATCTGTCGAAGTTGGGGTTCTCACTTTGTTTCAATGCAGACTATTCCGGGCTATGATGTAGCTGGTGTGGTGGTGAAGGTTGGCAGTCAAGTAAAGGACTTTAAGGTGGGGGATGAAGTGTATGGGGACATACATGAGAAAGCTTTGGATGGGCCTAAGCAATCGGGCTCACTTGCTGAGTACACTGCTGTTGAAGAGAGGTTAATTGCACTAAAGCCTAAGAATCTAGACTTTGCTCAGGCTGCCTCTCTGCCTCTTGCAATCGAGACTGCTTACGAGGGTCTCGAAAGGACAGGGTTTTCTGCTGGTAAATCTTTGCTTGTTTTGAATGGTGCTGGTGGTGTTGGAAGCCTGGTGATTCAGGTACCTTACCTTCTACCAATAGTTATCTTCCCATGGCTGCAAAGTGAGGACATTATTTTGGAAGCATGTTTTTCATGCTTTGTTGAGTCATGTTGCTTTGTTGAAACAGCTAGCAAAACATGTATTTGGAGCTTCAAGAGTTGCAGCCACTTCAAGCACTGGAAAATTGGAGTTGTTGAAGAGCTTGGGTGCTGATTTGGCAATTGACTACACCAAGGAGAACATCGAAGAATTGCCAGAAAAGTTTGATGTTGTCTATGATGCTATTGGTAAGACTGGTACAAGTATACTTGCATGGTGTTGAAGTTAAATGTAGAGACATCTGAATTATCAGGCTATGGCGAGATAGTGACTCGTATCAAAATTACAAAAGATTTTGAATAGTTTATGCAGAATGTCGATTTGTATCAGGATAAAATTTCACCTTCCATTGTTCCATTCTCTTACCTGAAATGAGTTTCTGTTTGTTTTGGTTTTTAATGACGTACAGGTCAATGCGATAAGGCAGTGAAGGTGGTGAAAGAAGGTGGCAGTGTGGTGGCTCTAACAGGTGCAGTAACACCTCCAGGCTTCAGATTTGTAGTGACATCCAATGGGGCTGTCCTGAAGAAATTAAACCCCTATCTAGAGAGTGGGAAGGTGAAGCCAGTGATAGACCCCAAAGGGCCCTTCCCTTTCTCCAAGCTCGTCGAGGCCTTCTCTTACCTCGAAACGAACCGAGCGACTGGAAAGGTAGTCATAGATTCAATTCAATGAGCAGGAAGAAAGAAACTGTGAGGCAATTTTGCAATGTATTACTTAGTGTATACAAAATATGAGTGAAGAACACTTGAATGTATCTGAAGACTGAATAAATGCTAAACACTCCAGTTTGCTGTACATTTATTCACTGTCATCATCGAAATTGTTAGCTGAAAATAAGCAGCAAGTTGTTGATTTTGACCCGAAATGATGCCGCGCGACGTTGCAAACCATTTCCTCTGATACCACTCTAGCTCTATATCTCTGTTTGGGCCAAGTAGAAGAGAAAGAGAGAAGCCAATGGAACCTTCCATTTTTAGTGTAAAAAGTCCAATATACCCCAGACGTGTCCGATACGTATCTGAGCGTTTTTCTGACGTATACGAGCAGATTCCGACCGCATAAGTAGGAAAAACGTCTCGGATACGCTAAGGGATATATTAGAGTTTTTCTTCTATTTTGGTGTAAAAAGTTCAATATACCCTGTGCGTATCCAAGATGTTCCCGAGACGTATCTGGACGTATCCGAGACATATACGGCCATATCTGAGCGTTTTTCCGACGTATATGAGCAAATCCCGACCGTATACATCGGAAAACGCTCGGAAACGTCTCGGATACGTCAGGGGTATATTGGACTTTGTAAAACCCAAGGCCCACTAGGCGGCCCAATACTCGACGATTCACACGTAAAACCCTGAGATCTCTAAACACCTCCTTTTCCCAAATTCAAAACCAAATCCCTAAAATTCCACTATGGATCTCCTCCGAGCTTACTCCGACGACCAAAACCCTAACTCCCCAGCCTCCTCCCCCTCCCCGGAATCTTCACCTCCACGTCTCCTCCCTCCCAAATCCGCCGCGCCCCAAGTCGACGACACCATGCTCGCCCTCACCGTCGCCAAGAATCGCAGCGCAATGACCCGACCCATCGACCCGACCCAGCACCTCGTCGACTTCAACCCGACCTACGACCAGCTCTGGGCCCCAATCTACGGCCCCTCCCACCCCTACGCCAAGGACGGCCTCGCCCAAGGGATGCGCAACCACAAGCTAGGGTTTGTGGAGGACGCCGCCATCGAGCCCTTCATCTTCGACGAGCAGTACAACACTTTCCAGAACTACGGCTACGCCGCCGACCCCTCCGCCTCCGCCGGGTACAACTACGTCGGCGATCTGACCGCATTGCAGAAAAACGACGCCGTTTCGGTGTACAACATCCCGCAGCACGAGCAGAAGAAGCGGAAGATCGAGAAGCGGAAGGAGAATGAGGAGGACGGAGACGACGACGCCGAGATGGTGGACCCGGAGGAGGTGGCGAATCCGGCCAGCGAGGCGTGGCTGATGAAGAACAGGAAGAGCCCCTGGGCCGGGAAGAAGGAGGGCCCGCCGGTGGAGCTTACGGAGGAGCAGAAGAAGTACGCGGAGGAGTATGCGAAGAAGAAAGGCGAGGAGAAAGGCGCCGGCGACAAGGGAGAGGCTGTGGTGGAGAAGACTACTTTCCACGGAAAAGAAGAGAGGGACTATCAAGGGAGGTCCTGGATTGCGCAGCCAAAGGATGCCAAGGCTAGTAATGATCACTGTTATATTCCGAAACGGCTTGTGCATACTTGGAGTGGTCACACTAAGGGTGTGAATGCTATTAGGTTCTTCCCCAATTCGGGGCATTTGATACTCTCTGCAGGGTTGGATACTAAGTGCAAGATTTGGGACGTGTCGAATACTGGCAAGTGCATGAGGACTTACATGGGGCATTCTAAGGCTGTTAGGGATATTTGTTTCTCGAATGATGGGAGTAAGTTTTTGAGTGCTGGCTATGATAAGAATATCAAGTATTGGGATACGGAGACTGGGCAGGTGATATCTACATTTTCGACTGGGAAGGTGCCTTATGTGGTGAAGCTTAATCCGGATGATGATAAGCAGAATGTGTTGTTGGCTGGGATGAGTGATAAGAAGATTGTTCAGTGGGATATGAATGAGGGGAAGATTACTCAAGAGTATGATCAGCATTTGGGGGCGGTGAATACTATTACGTTTGTTGATAATAATCGGAGGTTTGTTACTTCCAGTGATGACAAGTCTCTGCGTGTTTGGGAGTTTGGGATTCCTGTGGTGATCAAGTATATTAGTGAGCCTCATATGCATTCTATGCCATCGATTTCGTTGCACCCCAATTCGAATTGGCTTGCAGCACAGAGTATGGACAATCAGATTCTTATCTACAGCACTAGGGAGAAGTTTCAGCTCAATAAGAAGAAGAGGTTTGCAGGACATGTTGTAGCTGGGTATGCTTGCCAAGTAAATTTCTCGCCAGACGGACGATTTGTTTTCTCGGGTGATGGTGAAGGTAGATGCTGGTTTTGGGATTGGAAGTCTTGCAAAGTCTTCAGAACTCTCAAATGTCATGAGGGGGTGTGCATTGGGGCTGCGTGGCATCCCTTGGAACAAAGTAAAGTCGCAACTTGTGGCTGGGATGGCTTGATTAAATATTGGTAAGTAAATTTTCAATCTATAACACTTTAGATCACATTACAATCATTCCTATGTCATATGCGCAATGTTTGGTTTTCTGTTTTATTTGTCTAAAATGTCTGGCTATACTCATGCTTAATGTTTGATAGTGTCAATATTCTCAAGTGTGGTTCATTATGTGGTAAGTCTGGATATTTTGCTTCGCTTCGAGGTAGATCAATACCCAATCTTAGGATCATATATCCATCAACTATAGTGACAAAGATGCCACCGTGCCATATACATTAATTATTACCACATGTACAGTTTTTCATGAAACCAAGTCTATCACTTGTTTTTCATACTCACATTTTTTTTATCAGCATAGTTTATCTTTTACCCAATTAATATATGTATACGAGTCTTAACTTTGATTTTGTGTATGTCTTTCAGGGACTAGCCGCAATCAGTTCAGTTTGGTAGACGGCCCAGAATTCATGTACCATTTCGGTTCAGTACGCGTGTGATGCCAATGTTCATCTGATCTATCCTGTCTGGGGACTGTGGGACAGAACAATATGTAAAAGATTGCAGGACAAATTCGGCAAACATCTTTATCTGGAAAATGACCAATGTCATCCAAGTATGCAGGACATGTACTTGTAAACACAAATCATACTTTTTTGTACTTTATAATTCTGTATCTTTGAAGAGTTTTAGTAGTTTAACAAAGGGCCAAATATTTTGTGCCACCTCATTGGCTTATGTTGTTCCTCTCTTATTGTCTGAAAATACTAAACTCTTCAGTCTTCTCCTTGCTCAGACAGTCTCGAGTCTCGATTGAGCAGTGATGGGTGAAGCCGTGAAGGCAAGTAGACGTAGTTTGATACAGAGCAGAGTCCTGAGAATCATAATTCAATAATATATCCTGGTCTAGTAGGGTAATCGAGTCCCAATAGGAATAGGAATAACTTGCTTAATTTCTCTAGCTAGGCTAGGTTTCATATGCTGATCCATATATATATCAAGAAGGCAGGAAATAGAAGTATCCAAAATAACTAGCCTAGCCTGTGGAAACTAACTTGGAGATGGAGAGGGCACAGAGAATGAAGAGCAGCAACAATAATGCAGAGCTGAGAGTAGTGATGGGTCTATTAGAATTGCCTTTCGATATCCTCCTAAACATCCTCTCAAGATTGCCGGCCGAATCACTTTTCCTCATCCGAAGCGTGTCTAACTGTCTAAGGCCTTGTTAAACATTGTTGATGGCCCCTCTTTTGCTAGAGCACTACGTCACAACGTGCATCTACAAGTGCCTCAACTTATGCTTTTCGATGATCATGCAGGACACTGGCGTTGCCCTGCAGGGGCGATTCAACTTTTAGCATCACTGCGATCTATGAAATACAATGGTTGCAGGGCCTTGACAGAAGGCCGACATGGAATTAGTGTCAGCGTAAGGACAAAAATAGAGAAGAGCAAGTACTGGTTATACTTCAACGATTTTGTCTTCTGCAACTTGTTTTTCCTGAGAAAATGCAGATATGGTGGTGGTGGAAGCCCTAGCTTCTTAGTCAATCCTCTTAGGGGAGGAGAGGTTCTAAGACTTCCAACATTGAATAAGTATTCCAATGTAAGAAAGGACTGGTATGGTATGGGATTTGATAGTCTAACAAACGCACACAAGATTGTTCGTGTTTCCAGAGTTACTAATGATACAGAGAACCGTCTTGTTACCCAAGTTCTTGTATTAGGCAATAGCTCATGGCGAGAGATACCTTCGGTTCCCCCTGGTGACTTGAATCCTAACATTAATACGAAGAACGCATGTGCCAATGGAGACATGCATTGGTTAATTTGGTTAATTAGAGAGAAGAAGGGAATTAGTGAAGAAACATGCCAGATAATTTCTTTTGACTTCAAGAGAGAAGAGTTCTATTGGACTCCTCATCCCTTGTTAGAAAGCTCGAACGTCGAGTGGACAAAGTTACAGTTGCTTACTCTAAGAGGATCTCTGGCCCTGGTGTATGCTCCATCATCAGAAGCTGGGACGACGGATATTGAGATATGGGTGTTGAAAGATTATGATAAAAAAGAGTGGACGCGAGATTATTACATCATAAACGGCGAACGTTTTAGTATTCATGGTTCTTGCCATGAATGGGAGCATGGCATATTTTTCGATACGAGTGTGGATACAGTCTTTGTGGATCTCAATTGTTTTTCTGTGAATCGTATAAAATACCGTCATACCATTTTGAGCTATACTTGGAGCTTGGTTTCCTTAAAAGAATATGGCAATTTGGTTGAAGAGCTAGCTGAAGAACCATCAGAGTACTATGGAGGCCTGGAAAGTTATAACAAATTGACTGATTGAAAGAGAAGAACAAGGGTTTAGTTTATCTGATAGGCACGTTCTGAGAAATTCTACAATTCGTCAAAAATATAATGTATTTCCTAGCTAGCTTTATATCTGCTGTATATTTACGCTGATTTGATTCTCTTAATTTAGAAAGGAAGGAAACCTGGCTTTTGCTTTTAGGTTTATCTAGTGAAGTATTTCAAACATTGATGGTCAAAACAGATTGACAGTGCTGCTGCTGGTGGAAATAAACAACAGGAAACTAAGGCAATATTTAGCACCATATGCACTTATGCAGGCCATTCATTCTCTCCTAATTCTCTTTTAGCTATTCTCATTATATGTACTTAAATTTATTATAAATGGTCCAGTACTGGCACTCTTCAATTCTTTCTCCCATTCAAACCAACCGGACAAGCAAATGACATCAAATATAAGCACAACAGTATCTAATCACTAACAATTCCAAACCGCAAACCGAAAAAGCACAATGCAAGTGACTAAACAGGCAAAGCCAAACGCATCAGATTAACAACCCGCAGCTCTCAGCCATTCTACAAGGCATTGAGATCAAATCTGTGGGAGATATTTGGGAGTGTCAAGTCGTATGGAATCGGCATTCTCCTTATGGGTGCTTACATTCTTCAGAACAGAGATTCCAGTGAATGGCAACTTGACAAGCGTGTTGATGATTTTGGCTCCCAAAGTTGTCCAATTACGACATGCTGAGACTGCAGGCATTGTGGATTGTATCATATCAAAGACTCGAACCTGCTCTTGGTCCAGCATAACACAGTTGGGATTGGGAGTTTGATTTCTCCTCGACATTTTATTCTCTTTCTGTACATCTGTGTTTCTCAATTGTTTTCATCGAATGTAAATGGTTCATCTTGCTTTACTTGTGTATCTTGAAGAGTTTATTTTTTATTTTTTGGTTACAAAAAAGTTTAGGTAAGAGCTTGGTTACATTACATCACCATCGTCAAGGCAAACCTGCAACCTCAACCCTGAAAAACTGACAGTGGACACATACCTATCACACCGGCCTCTAAGTATGAATTTCCACATAAGAATTTACAGATCGCGAACCAACAAGGTCTGTTAGCAGTGGAGATCAAACTTAAATAAGGTCTCCACCACAAATCTGCTCTTGCCGACTGAGCCAAACCTCGTTGGCATCTTGAAGAGTTTATTTCGTGCCACCACGTACAAATACTTCTGCGCCCAAAAAATGATTAAAAAAAAAAAACAGCAAAACGACGTCGTTTTATATTTACGAATTACCAGTAAAACCTAGTAAATTGGCAGCTAGTCTCAGAACTTGACAGAGAAATGGCGACGGAGATGAGCTGCGTGTGGATGAGACGAATCCTACTAAGACCGAACCCTCCCATGCCCTCTCAATTCCTAAACCACTCACCACCGCTTCTCATTCCTCTCGTCTCCTCCCACCGCCTCTCCTTTTCTACTGCCACCGCCGCTTGCTCTCTCCCCGATACTCTCGCCACCGTCGACGACGACGCCTCCTCCACTCCTCCGTTTACTTCTCCGAACAAAATCTCCAAGGTGCTTCTCAAAGGGATGCGATACCATGAGCTTGAGGTAATTAGTACTAATCACATTTCGAATTAGTTTTTGCTTAGTTAATTATGATTATGTTACTAATAATTGTGATGATTTACCAGAAATGGGTTCAATCACAAGGCTACCGGCCCGGGCAGGCTATGATGCTGTGGAAGCGTCTCTACGGGAATGATGTGTGGGCGCATCATAGTGATCAGTTGGAAGGTTTTGATTCAATTCCATTCTTTTTGAGTAGTAATGTCGTTTTTCGCAAGCGAAATTGATGAGTTGTGATCATGTTGATAGGTTTGAACAAGGATTTTAGGAAGATGTTGAGTGAGAATGCCGAGTTTAAGGCGTTGTCTTTGAAGGAAATTGTTACCGCGGCGGATGGAACTAGGAAGGTACATGAAATTGTTGAGTTTTGTCCCTGCAATGCTACCTTATGTGTAGGAGTTAAGAACTGTGATGGTTATTGTTACGTTTTGTTTGAGAACCTTATCATTGAGTGTGAAACTCACAGGAGGTTTCAGATTTTATTCACTTTGGAAGATGGGATGGTGATTGAGACCGTTGTTATACCTTCTGATAGTAGGAGGAATACTGTTTGTGTTTCGAGTCAAGTGGGCTGCGGCATGAACTGCCAGTTTTGCTACACTGGCAGGCAAGCATACTTCTCCTCTGCAAGCTTTGAATACTTAGTGCCGCTTCATTTATTAGACTTCCTAGAAGAAATGTTGGTTCTAAGTCTTTTCATTTTGCAGGATGGGTCTAAGGAGACATCTGACTGCTGCTGAGATTGTAGAACAGGCTGTATTTGCGCGA
>BATV01041864.1:0-11523 GCA_000512025.1 Fragaria nipponica
ATCGTATACATGCTCTCGTGAAGGTTTCTATCATAAAAAGAACACTCCAACAAAAAAAAGAGACGATCGGAGATGTGGATGTGAGGCACAGCTTGAGATCAGACTTCAAGAAGATGGAAAATTTGCTGTGACAGCATTTCATTCTGAACATAACCATGATCTAGTTCCTCCATCACTTTCACATGCTTTAAGGTCACACCGAAACATACAGTCTTCTCAAGGTGGATTCATGGATCAAATGAACCATGCAGGGTTCAAGCCTTCACAAATCTTCAGGTAGGGTTTAGTCTGAAAACACAACATGTATATATATAATAATAAATTATATGAATCTCTAATTTTACTTTAAATCATCTTTTTTCTTTCTTTCTAGGTACATGACTGTTGAAGCAGGAGGGCACCAAAATCTGAATTTCACCCAAACAGACTGCAACAACTTCATTCAAAGAAGGCGGGCAACACTGCTGAAAAAGGGTGATGCAAATAATTTGCTTGCTCACTTCAAGAAAAAGAAAATTGAGGATGAGTCCTTTTTTTATGAAATTCGAACAAATGATGACAATGAGATATGTGGTTGCTTCTATTGTGATGGGAAATCAAGACAGGATTATGCCTTATTTGGTGATGTTGTTGCCTTTGATACAACATTTAAAACTAACAACTATGAAATGGCGATTACTCTATTCCCTCAACGTTTGGCGATTACTCACTCATGAATTCGCAGGTTTCTAACTTTCTGATCCTTGTTAAGATATACTTGTTAAACTAATATTTTCTCAATTCATAGCTAAATAATAAGCACTAACAATATCTTATATACGTACATTTGACAGGAAACTGCCCGATCAATACCTGAAGGATCAGCTCGTCAACTAAACTTTGATCCATCAATGTCATAGCCTTCATTGTTGAAACTAGGAGTTAGTATTTGCTCTCAATATTTTGTCTAATTGGATCTATATTTGCTCTCATTATGGTGTTATGATTTTCATTGAATTCCTTTGCAATGAAAGGAGTTATATATTGTAATTTTCTGTGCTCGTTATGCCAAACTTGTCTCCAGTTCTAGTTTCTATCTTTGGAAAGAACTGCTTGGGAAGTTTTTTCTTCATGAAAACTAAGTTGGTCTTGCTGAACAAAAGAAAAAGAAAAAGAAAACGACTTGCTGAATATGGTACTTATACATACCCAGACGTTACATTTGTTTAATCTTGAGTGTCCCTAAATTTGTTAGGTTTGAGTATTTTGTTTAGAAAAAGAGGGAAAGGAAAAAGAAAAGAATTAGAGTTAGAAGATAATATAATTTATTAATATAAACCCATGTAGTTAATCATGATTAGGGTGATTAAAGGATAATGCACTTGACATCCATCTAGATGGGTGGGTATGAGGGTGGGTAAATTTGGGTGGGGAGCAAATTTGCATCCATCTCATTTATATACTTATAAATCATTTATACACTTAGAAAGCGAAAGAAAAACGTATTTTTGTTTATTACAAATTAGTTATGTCTGAATTATAACTAATGCCTCGAATGTTGTACTCCTTGAATTAATTAGGAGGTGCCTCCTAATTAGTCTTGTAATAGCATGATGATGTCTCATTTTTTGGCAGGTTACCAACTACACAAAGACACAGTCTACCTAACCTATAGTGGATTAACAAACAAGGCAAATCTGTGACTATGTGAGTCAGTGAGTGCATATATTAAAGCTCATTCAACTTCCTAAAACGATGTTATTGGTAAATTTACTTTAGTAGTCCGTAGTCGAGTATCACATTATTGTGCTGATGTGAAGAACCAAACCAATGGCCAGATATTTATGCCACTCATAATTAGAAACTAGAACTTCTATTATACAAGATTTGTTGAAGACATGTTTCTTGATTAATCAGGAAGAGAAGTCCTATAAATTTTGCTGGGTGACCCCAATGAGTATGTTAGTCGTACAAACGAAGTGATACGAGCATGCAAGACAATACAGCCAGTGGCCACGTTCCAAGAACAAGAAACAAATTCCTTTCCCATTTGGTTTAATCTTTGAGAGTAGTGTGCAAGCCAAGGTAATTACTTAAAAAAAAAAAAAAACGGAAGCATGCAAATTGTCTCAGAAACTTTTCTACAGTCTGGATTTATTTAGACCATCTGGACTCCCAACTTGTCAAAGCTTAAACTTGTTGCTGCATACCCTTCTAGACATGGCTAGTGCAACACCAATTTCGGCGCTTTCCCTCTTCTTCCTCCTCATATCTGGCTCTGCGGCCACAGCGACCGGCAAGAGAAGGATGGTGTTTTACGGCAATGAGGTTTTGTACGATACACAACAAGCAAACAGAACCATACCGGCAGGAGAAAACCATTTGGGTGGCATTCTCGCCTTTGATGACCCCATTAACTTGGACAACAATGTGCATTCAGCCACACTTCATCGTGCACAAAGCTTCTCTTTCTATGGCAAGAGAGAGATATTCGCTGCTTGGCTAAGTTGGCTTGGCTTCTCCTTCGTGTTCAACAACACCAAACACACTGGAGGAAGCTTCAACTTTTGTGGTGCTGATCATTTGATGGGCAAGGCCAGGGACATTTCAGTGATTGAAGGTACTGGTGATTTCTTCATAGCTCGAGGGATAGCAACTTTGATGAGTAATACATTTCAGGGGAAAGTGTACTTCCGGCTTCGCATTGATTTTAATCTGTATGAGTGTTGGTAGGCTGGTAAACGGTTTCAAGTTATTCTACTTCAACCAAATTGTTTGTGGTTATTGTTTCAAGTTATTCTACTTCAAAAAGAACCCGGCAACCTTGATTTTTAGTTCCTGAAATTCCTCCTCTAGAACATGTACAAAACTCAAACTATGATACTTGTTGGTTCGTAAATCACATCAAGTTACTTCAGTAGTTCAGTTAGGTTTCACTTCAAACTGAGCCTATCTTGAATAATTCAAAAATTCAGGATGCCCGATAACAACACATACACAAGCTAGTGGAATTAAAACAAGTCAGTGAAACTAATTGTTTATTTTCAATGCCAAAACAGGTCAGTTTTTCTTTTGTTCTGAAAAAACTAAAACAGGTCAGTTGTTCTTTTACAAGATGAGACAAGGAAAATACCTCACAATATTTACTGTAGTCTCAAGAGAATATTGGCAATCTCTGGTCCCCTGATGCATATGAGATTATACTCCTTTTAAGGGGTGGAATGTACTGTGCTCCGTGGAATGCAGCAGCACGTAGAACATTTAAAGGTCCAAAATCAACTGAGTAAGCCCTTTGGAAACCATCTAGGATTGCCATCATTGTAACATTAGCCGTTTTCCTCTCTGCTTCATATCTCTTTAACAAATTGACCTGCATAAGATTAGAACTACTACTATCAAATGAATCCCATGAAATAATGATGAGGAATGTAAACCTGATTTTCTGTACAAAAAATGGAATCCACTTACCACTGATATGTCATTTCCTACTGCATATCAGGAAACAACAGATATTTTCTAACTCAGAATGCAGCTATGGTTAAGCAATACTTGAATAAGACCTTGATTGTAATTATGATTAACAGATATGATTATGATTCATTTATATATGGCTTCATACTGTAATTTTCTTTCATACGTTTAATAGTTAAACCCTTGACTTTTGTTAATTATTCCAAAGACTACTAAATAGACATCCATGTCTCCTAGGTAAACCAACTTTCACAAAATCACAAGATATACAAGTGAACTGGCCTTGAATATCATAAACTTTCAATGACCAAAAGTAGATTTAACATCTTAACACAAGAAAAAGCAAAAAACCACCCACCTCAGCAATATCTGTTCCCACTGCAATGCCCTCAGAAATTATTCTTGAAAGAGCAAATGCATCACCAAAACCCAGATTAACTCCTTGCCCAGCCAAAGGGTGAACAGTGTGTGCTGCATCGCCAATTAGAACCACATGTTTTGACGCATATTTATTGGCATGCATCAAAGACAAGGGAAACACCATTCTTTCAGATGCCAACTTCACCACTTTCGGTGGAACTTTGAAGCACTCATTAGCAGAAATAGTTGTGTCTGTCTTAAACCAAGAAAATATTCCTCCACTTCCAAAGTTGCTCGACTTAGGATGAGGGCCAAATCCATAATCAAGAGCATAATTTACGTTTTTCACAAAATCATCCTCGACCATTAATTTACGGTCAGTTGCTTCTTGTGGGTTCATAGTCCAAACAATGTTACTG
Organism: Fragaria nipponica; assembly: GCA_000512025.1. Taxonomy (NCBI): domain Eukaryota; kingdom Viridiplantae; phylum Streptophyta; class Magnoliopsida; order Rosales; family Rosaceae; genus Fragaria; species Fragaria nipponica. Next base: position 4,230 of record BATV01041864.1, read on the forward strand.
AAATTATCACCAATGGGCAAAAGTGCAATTGGTCCGGTAGGTAGGAATCTTTGCCATGCACATCGATTTTCTGCAGTATGCTCTACAGTGCAAATGATTGCATTCTGTGAGTATTTCCAACCAGTCATTTTGAATCCTGCTAACTCCCTAACACGTGACTTGGACCCATCAGCTCCAACCTGCAATAAGCAATATGCAATTTGATCCCAACCTATAACTTAAGGATAAGATATGCAACTTCATCCTAAGTTCATAACAGACATTTCAGTTGATCCTATTATCTATTTAAAGGGGAGTAGGACTCTTTCAAATGTATTTAACTTACCACCAACTTGGCATATAGACTATTGCCATCACTTAGATCCAGTTTTGCTAAATTTCCTCGCTCATTCAATCCAGATGATGTGCTTTTCACCCCCATCGATAGAATGCTTGGATTTAAAGCCATTGAGGACAATCTGGAAGGGTAAATAGTCTTCTGGAAATCTGTATCCTGTTAAAGCATCAATAAGTATAGCTGTGCAAAGTTTCAAGACTTGAATGCAATAAATGAAAATCAAACCATAAATCAGAAACAAGATACTACACTGGTGATTACGTGTTTCGCTTGTAACAAAGTAAAGTAATTAAACATATGGCTATGTTATACCTGCATGCATGACAAAAGAGAACTCTGCAGCACTTTATTCTCCACTACACACCTGATCAGAGGTCAATATCAGCATGTATCCTCCTAGTATAGATAAATAACAAAAATAAAATTTCTCTACTTCTTACCCCAGATATTCTTTATGTACATCTCTTGCATCGTATCTCGTATATCCTAAGCCAGTATAGTCCCAAACCTAGAAAATATCATGAAAGAATAAGCAAGTTCAGTGAAGTTAACTTTGAGATATCATCAATTAAACTGAAAACTACCATGTCAATGGGACAAAGAACATGTTGTGAGAACTAGTCTTCATTTTCAGAAGAAATACGAAATATGCATGATAAGAACTACTTATGCATGATATGAAATACTTTACATTCCCCTTTCTCTAGGGAAATTCTTATGATTAGGAGTACTAATTTACTTGTCAGAGAGAGTGGGTGCATCTTAATGGTTCTCTTGCAAATTACTCAAAATTATTTGACATTCAATTCCCCATTATCTTCTCTATAACATCCATAATGATTACTGACAGACTATCTGACAATAAAGATCAACTTCTATCATTCCACCTTCTCAGAATGCACTAGTCCGATCAATCACTCTATCACTATTTGTAGTCCATTATAACATATTGGCAATTTGTACAGTGACTACAACATGCATGTCCAAGATTGAAGATTATGTGGGTACAACTATAGATACTTCAATCCTCACAACTAAATATACGTAAATGAACAGGATAAACATGAATTACTTGGCAGACAACTGATTGAGATCATAAGTCTTCTGTAAATAAAGAATGGACCGTTTGAACCAGATTTCAGCACATTAAGCAAGTCGATGGACAAAACGAATGAATTTCAATCAATCTAGTTACACCTTAAATTTGTAAAACAGAAAGTATGTTACCTGCATTTGATCAAAATATGCATGTCGATGCTGTTCGACATATTTCCAAGCACCAATATCTGTAATATATCTGTCGTTATAGCAAGTTCAAAACATATGCACCATTTGTTCTCTTTACGTAACATGTATCTAACCCTTATGGCATTGTGAAATAAAAATAGATAAGGATGTAGCTAACATCCTATAGAATGGGGGGAATACAGGCTAACTAGATTTGCACAGTATATAATAGTTTTTTAACATGATGTCTGGTGGATGAAGATGAGGAAATGATGTCACAGAAAAAAGCGAAAAACCACACTGAAATTTAAATACCTTTGAAGAGAGATATAGTTGCAGGTGTTACTGTACTGACCCTTGCATCAGGGGGGTCTTCTTTCTTGATTGAGAGTCCACTAGATAATGCAGGATTGCTATCAATGATGGCAACTTTCAAGTGCTTTGTCATCGGCATTCTTGCTAAAAGGACACAAGATTAAGACCATATATAGAAAATAATAATTAGTATGTCACATTAGAAATCCAAGGATACCAAACTGTGCAACAAAAGTAACTGATCACAGGTTCAGTAGAAAACGTAAGCACAAATCTAGCTGTTGCAAGTCAGAAAAGTAACAAAATACAAGCCTCCAAAGCTTCGAAGTTTTCTAATTTAAGTTAGAACATGCAGAGGCCAAAATTTTCATATTTCATGAAGTTGTAAGATGATATTCCTCATAAATACAACTACATGAGCAAAACAACTTCTCCACCATATCTAACACAGTAACCTATACAACACTCGAAAACCAACCAACATACAGAAAAGAGTACCTACCCAAAGAACAAGCGAGGGCCAGCCCAACCATGCCACCTCCAACAATAGCAACGTCATACGGTTCGCCTCTCTCTGAAGATTTCTGCTGCCCCACATGATCCTGCATTTTAACAAGTATCATCAAATCCCCACCCATGAAACAATGTTACAATTCATGCAAGTTACTAATGAAACGAAAAATCGACAGCTAAAAACACAAGCTACAAATTTTATAAGAGAAATAAACAAAGGGTTTACATTGCTTGGTGGGGCACCATTGGAGCTGGAAACTCTAGCAGCTGCACCAGTACAGAAACCCTTGTGTGGAACTTTCAATCTGTATCCATTTTCGACGAGCTTTCTTCTGATCAAGCTATAACAACCAAACACTCACATCAGAACAAACCACAATGTATGAATGTAAACTTCAATTTTCTATTCAATCACTGAAAAACAAAGCTTCAATTTGCATAACCCAACATCAAATAAGCAAGAACAAACAGAAAAGGTGTAAACTTTAGGCCAAATTTGTGCCCTAGCCTCAATTGAAACGCTGCGTTTTACCTGTTCATTTTGGAATCGCTGGAGCTCACTGGGTTCAGAGTCTTCAGGCTTTTCAATTGAGACGGTGGAGAGGATAGAGCCAAGTATATTGATCAGTAGAACAACGACATGTCGTTTTGGGGTGGGTTTGGAATTTGGGGGAAATAGAGAGGTAAAGATGTAATTTTGGGGAAGTAGATGAAATGGTAAGGGGTGGGCTTCCCTCCTCTGATTGCTTATCTATGAATCTATCAAAAAGTTTCAGTCTTTATAATTTGCAGAGCTCCAAAACCTCAGAAAGGCCAAAGCTTTGAGAGATAGGGTGACAAAATGAGAAGCCTGACGCTCTCAGAGAGCGTTTTGGGTGCACATTCACCGTTTCCTAAGCCACCCAACAAGCCATTGTGTTCTTCTTGCTATTTGCAGTCCTTCAAGTTTCGGTCTAAGAAGCAATATCTTCAAAACCCATGTGTTGTTTCATCAAGGTGAGACTTTTGATGAAGTCCCCATCTCATTTTTGGTCTAAGAAGATTGATGAACTTGTTGATGTTGTTGGATGTTAGGAAATGGTGATGTGCTCATGTGCTAGCCAAGTCACTATGGTCACTTTGCATTTGTTTGTGATTTTGGGAAATGATCAAGTTCTGAGTTTGGTTCTGACTAATACATGCAACAAGGATTGAATTATATGTTGTTATTATGGAAAATTTTGGAGAAGGGGTTAGAAAGAAGCATATGAAATGGGGACTGAAAGAAGGATTCTTGTGTTTCAGGTATTCAAGTATGAGGTTTGCAAACAAATGTGACGAATGGTTCGGTCGCATTTTACAAGCTTCTGATAATTTGGATGGCATTGTAATGATCTTAATCTTATTTAGAAATTCGAAAGAACTGACAACTTTTCTGTGTTTCTTTCAAGCATAAATTTTAGTGAACTTTACGGATTGTATGCTACATTCATTAATTAGGATTGTTAATTTTGACTCAGGAGCTCCGCGAGGGTAATTCCAAGAGATGCAGGGTGATCAGAGAACCAACGGGTACCGTGGATGATTCTGTCACTTTAGATGAAGCACATGTGTCCACTCATTTGTGGAAGACTATGCTGCTATTTGGGTTTCTTACGCTCCAAGGCTCAGAGCCGGCACTTGCTCTTCCTGATCTTGCTAGTGCGTTGCAGTCAGTTCCGTTTCTGGAGGACCTTGGCGATATAAGCACAGGTTTTGCTTCAGTTAGGAAAATCTCCCTCTAACTTCTGTAACCTGGAATTTTTGTTGTTGTAAGTGAAGCCTGATATCTAGTTAACAAATCAGTCTTGAAATAGAGAGCATGTATTACTCTGGGGAACGTTAACCTTTTAGTTAATGATAATTCCTAGAATGAACATTTTCTTCTATCTATCACACACTGTCTAACAATTATGCAACATGCACCCTCTGACAAATAATTATATGATTGTGTTCCTCCCTGTTTCAGGCCTTCTTGCTGATTTTTTTCTCAGAACTAGGGGACAAGACCTTCTTTATTGCGGTAAGACTAAAACTATCCATTCTCCAATTGCACTAAATTACCAATTGGAGGATTATGCATATGTGCTTTGTCTATGCTCATCTAAGTACAAAGTCTGTTTGCGAACTGCATATGTCAGTTTACCATGAGTTCTGGCAACTGTTTATCAAGGGAAACTCTTTGTCTGCAATACTACATCTCTACCTGACCAAACTGAAATATGTACCCATAAGAAGTTGCTTCATCCTTATTTATATGCCAATTGTATGTCAATTGACTTGAAAGTATTTTTTCCTGGTCCTGTGAAAAGGGTAGCGGTAAAGAGGAATTGACTTAAGAGCAAGCTAGTTCCACATAATTCTCATATTTGATACATAAGTATGATAAGGCTTCAAGCATTTAGAATGCTTTAACCACTCATAATCTTGGCTTCTCTGTTTTCTGCAGGCACTTTTAGCAGCTAGGAATTCTGCTGCTGTTGTTTTTGCTGGGACTTTTAGTGCACTTGCGTATGTTATCTGTTTGTGCATGGTGAAACAATTGTTTTTGCGAATGATTACTACTATTTTGTTGTCTTTTTTCCCCTGATAACTAAACAGTATCTACATATGTTTCATTAAGTTAATAGAGCTAAGATAACTCAAAATCGTCAATGTCGCAATCATGTTTTGGGCCAAACAATATTCTGGTTATGAAGTTTGTAGGGCCATTATAACCCAAACAAACCACACATACTTCAAAAGTGATTTACATTATCCTGAAAGACCAATACTATTGATTTTGCAGTTGCACCCTTTCCTTAAATCTTAGAATTATTATCTTACAGGGCAATGACCGTCATATCTGTTGGTCTTGGGAGAACTTTTCACTACGTTGATGAAATCCTACCATTCAGGTACTTGAGATTTCTGTCTCTAAGGATCGGGGATATCCTACTGTGCTAAATAAATTTATTAAGTTGAGTAATCTGGTTATCTAGTTCGACTTTTTTGTGAATATGATGTTAAGTGTTTGTGTACCAAGTACCAACATTGTTCAATTTGTTTTACATTATACCTTAGCTACAGAACATCATTTATCTTTTCTTATAATCAAAACAAGTTGAACAGATGAGAGATGTATATGCTTGGTTGAAATATTTTGGCAGGCAATTATCCAATGTTATCCATACATTTATGCTCGTGTTCCTTTTTCTTAAACCTATGTTCCCATTGTCCATACAAAGCTTGGGTCTCTGAGGCTATGTCAAACAACAGTTAGATCTATCTACCCATTTTGTACATCCTACTTATAATTTCTTATGTATATGGTCTTTTACCACAGGTTTGGCGACACTGATTTACCCATTGATGATATTGCTGCAGCTTTACTTTTGGTAACAATTTTTACTTGGAAACATCCATTACCCTCCAATGGCAAAACCATCAACAGTAAAATTTCAGGAATAACCACCAATCTTGGTTATATTCAGGTTTATTTTGGGGTTTCGACCTTGCGAGATGCCGCCTCAAGTGATGGTAAAGCAGAAGATGAACAGAGGGAGGTAATGTTGCATGCTTTCTTCAGACACAACCTGCCATGCATATTTCAAGACTAATTGTTTTAAAAAATAAATCTATCTTCTTGTCCTTCTACAGAAAATTTTCTTCGTAAGAGTTATCTAACTATCACATATGCATTCTGAATCAGGCAGAGCTAGCTGTTTCAGAGTTTACAGGGAATGGTGCTGGAATACTAGCTGCTGCTAGCACAGTCATTAGCACTTTTGCTTTAGTTTTTGTTGCTGAATGGGGAGACAAATCATTTTTTTCTACAATAGGTGAGTAGCAACGTCAAGATTATACACTATCCAACTTGATTTCTACTTGGATTCGAAGCAACTTTATAGTTTAAGAAATAATTCTTCATGCTGTATTTTGAAAGGCTGGAGATGGTTCTTCCCCTAAGGGCACAGTTACAGTTAGATTTCCCTTTTTTAGCCTGTAGAAGGTAATAGGATGTTGATAACAAAAACTGAGTCGGCAACTTCGCATATTGAGTTTTCTGTCTTGAATGACATTTTTCATTGTGTTAACCAACAAACTAGCAAAATTTAACTTGCTGCAAATTGTTAAAGTCAAGTTGTAGATAAGAGGATAAAATTCAAAGTTCATTTCCTAAAATGAGCATGAACAGGTTTAAGGAAATGAAGGGAATATCTCAAATTGTATATGTTATAGGCTTCTTAATTCTTGTTCTGTTGTTTTAGTCTATCTATCATCTCATCCCACTCAAACTTGGGTTATGTATTTCAATGCTTGGAGGCAATTCTACTCATAATGGATGATAAAACCTGTATTGTCCTTTTCTTATTTGCGATATGATCAAGCGCTTGTGTGGATTTAGAACAATGTACCTAGCACTCTGCGTTAAGAATGATAAACCTTTCAATTTGTTGCCCAAATTCCAATAGGAAGAATACAAGAAATCAAGTCATTGCACTTTGTAAAATGGATGTAGAAAACCTGAGTAATTTCTTGGAGGAAAGCGAAAGTGAGTTTGTCTGCAATGGGCTGATGTGTTTTTGATTCTATTACTTGTTTCTTCTGGTTTATTTAACAGTATTACACTGCTTCGAAATATTATATGGTTAGATACGTAATCAGGATTATTTTAATTCATTTACCTCTGAGATTATATATAGCCAAATTCATAGAGTCCAGCTATTGATGCATTCTGCATACCTTATTCTTTATGTTTAACTAAATAAGAAAACCGTTTTGCTACATATGCAGCACTTGCTGCTGCTTCTTCACCCCTTGGAGTCATTGGAGGAGCACTAGCTGGTCACGGTGTTGCAACTTTGGCAAGTTTCTTTCATTGTTTACAAGCATATGATCTAA